>CAMXCT020001809.1:0-20000 GCA_947184155.2 Cladocopium goreaui
CGCCCCACGGCCCGGCCCCAAGAGCCCCCGTGGACCCCCGTTCCTGCGCGTGGTCAGGACTCAAAAAAGTGATGGATGCGGCATCTTCCACCAGGTTGCAGTGGGTGATTGGCCCCACATAGCGTTCAAAGACTGTCTGGACCTCCTTCGGAGCATGAAAGGTTGAAATATTTACAGTAAGTAAATATGAGGTACTGTAAATCCATGGTAAATCCTGTAAAAAGTTCCATTCACCAATTCTGCCATGTTCCTGTGCATCTGCTTTGAGGCTTCAAGGGTGTGATTTGAGATGGCACTTGCAAAAGAAGTGCCAAAACGTTTTTGGTTCAATTCAAGGCTACGGACTAACTCTTCGGGAGTTGATGATTTATCTTTTGAAAAATGACATTCTCGCCGGAATTCTAACCAAGCCAAGCATCTACCGATTCTATCACAAGTTTTTACAGCTGTCAAAAATGGTCAGAACTGACCCAACCATATCCTTGTTGGAATATATTGGGTGTCCTGAAAAATAGGCTGGTTCCAAGATGTTGCAAGCCTGGCCTCCATTTCATTTCGGGGAATTCCCGGCCACGTTTGACTACCGGAGGGTATAGTGATCCTAAGCAGATATATAATGCATTCCTCTGCGGCCGTCCTGAGACTTCAAACGCCTTACCAAGTTCGTCACCTGCCGAAGTGAAGCGCTTTCTTTTCGGCAAAGTTGGGTCAGGAAAGAAATGGGGATGGGTCAAAACCCTGGTACCTTTCTCCATCAGGACAAGAGCCGTGCAGCCATTTATCAAGCATCCACTAAGTACAATGTAGGGGACATGTACCATGCACAACTCGTGTTCATCACGTCCAGATATAGCATGATAGGTGTTGACCCATTCACAAATCTCATGACTTTGGGTAAAGGCAAACCATGCTGAAAATATTGACCCTGTACTATTGTCATTGGTACGTAGTACTTGGTACCTTGTTTGAAAGATACAGTACAGTCCTTGAAAAGGCCGTTCTTGCCTTCTCATCCAGAATAGTTTCCTACACTCATCTAACATGGCAAAGGACACTCTCCCAATTCAATCCAGTTTATAGATCAATGGGCCGTTTCAGGAACCCAAATTGGAGGTACCTACCATGTATGTATGTATGTGCACACACATACATATATATATATATATACACACACGTATAATATATATATATATACGGTATATAAAGCCTATGTAAGAGCTAAATTTCAGGGACTATGCCCAGAAAATATGCCTGCAATATATTACAGTACCTCCATTTTAGGGTCCTGCAATTCCCACTGGATAGGCACCTTGATCCTTGTCATCATACTCCTGGCACCGCAGCAACGCCAAGGGGTCCATTGGGATGTATAATCATTGAACGAAATGTTTTAACCCAAGTATTATAATTCGAAACAACGGAACATAGGATATTCGATAAAGTAGACCCTTGTTAATCCAATTTAACTACGTATAATGACCCATGAACAATGGTATTTTTAATTGGAATCCACCATGTATAGATGATTTTCCCAGCACTAAAAACCTCCCTTTTTAGGGGATTTTCCAGCAAGCCATGTTTGATTACCAGAGGGTAAACTATGTTTGGGGGGCAGGTGTTTATCCATCAGGGGCAACATTCGTGTCGCGAGGCCCACTATCGAAGACCAGCGAGGTGAAAGGTCGCATTGGAACACCGCCACCCAACTAGGGAGAACCACTTTAGCGTGTTCAAAATCCAAGAAATAGGGCATTGGCGTTGAACATTTACCCATGATCTGGGATATCTCGGAATGTGCTCTACCGCAAAAGAACCATCAGCGATTGGCTAATTGGCTCATGCTTGGATCAGAATGTAATCCAAGCCCAGCAGGGGCGAGAATCGCCCAAAAAGTGACATGGCGACTCAACAAAAATGACATAAGCCATCCCGATTGTAGTGGTGAAATTCGTGGATACACCCCTCCTTAAGATCATTTGATAGTTGGGTATTATTTGGAAATTATGCATACCGCATGACTTTTTTAACCATGAACGCCCTTCTGGCCCTACTGAAGTCATCTCCACAAGGTCCGTATATAACTATTGGGTTGTGTACCACCCAAATCCAAAACTGTATCATGGTTCAAAATCACAAGACTTCCATCAAAGCAACAATGTTTCCGTGTCAATTTTGTTGGTCATATGTCCCATTATATCTCTATCATATCGCAACAAACATCCATAAAATGAGCGATTATTTTGTTTCAAAGATCTCATGTAAAGTGTAAAGAACTTAAAGATTTGGAAACCACAGATTCAAGTCGATTTTTCGGATTGGCCATCTAATATCGTCGAATTATTGGGGTACCCAATGACTTGACCCATACCCAAATCACGGTTCGAAAGCGCAGTGTCTCACGCCTGTGGCCACCAGCACCCAGCGATGCCAAGGGAGGGGCAATCGTCTCCCATTGGGCTGTGAGCCCGGGAGGAGGCGCCTGTGGGTTCAATCGGCCGGGCTCCAACTTGCAGACAGACAGATAGATAAGATTAGATTAGATTTAGTTTAAATTAGATCAGATTCGATTCGATTCGATCAGATCAGATCAGATGAGATGAGATTAGATTAGATTAGACTTTTTGTTGTTTTTGTTTTTTACATCTTCGAGCAGCAGCTGCTTCGTTCGCAGATTAGATTAGATTAGATTTAGATTAGATTAGATTATATTAGATTAGATTTAGATATAATATAGATAGATATAGATAGATAAAGATAGATAAAGATAGATAGATAGATATAGATAGATATAGATAGATATAGATAGATATAGATAGATATAGATAGATATAGATAGATATAGATAGATATAGATAGATATAGATAGATATAGATAGATATAGATAGATATGAATAGATTCTATAGATAGATATAGATAGATATAGATAGATATAGATAGATATAGATAGAAATAGATAGAAACAGATAGAAATAGATAGAAATAGATAGAAATAGATAGAAATAGATAGATATATATATATGTGTGTGTGCGTACAGCTATCCAAAAAAAAAACGAACAGTGACCTTCCACTCTTTTGGTACGATGTTACTTGTCTATCTGGGGGTTGCACCCTTGCCAACTTGTTACAGGGGCTCCCACTTTGTGGCAGTTATAGCGTGTTGATTCTACCCCGAATTCGCCCAGAACATGTTAAAGTGATGAATAACATTGGGATTATTACCCCAAAAGTGATGAATAACATTGGGATTATTACCCCAAAACCTTAATAGTCACTATAATGTGCCATAAAACAATACAAAAACGGAGTTAAGTACCTCAATTTTTATCAACCTCATCCTCATGGCCTAACGCTGCATCAATTTCCCGCCTGGCAACTGGCTACAAACCACGGTTGGTTTCGTTGCTAAGTAGAAAGTCACCCCACAGTTGGCGGTGGTGATGGTGATGGGTTCGATGGCTTGTTGGGAGGATTTCCCTTAGCATCATCTATTGTGGAGTCATAGTGAAGTCACAATAAATCTCCAAGCAAACTGTAATCAGTCTCAGTCACTACAGTTCCAAAAGTCTGCTATTCTACCAATCAAATTCAGGATATGATGATATGATATGACTTGAGAACATGATTTTGACCTAAAAAGAGAATCTCTACCAATTCATAGAGTGCTTTATGGGTGTGTGTGAAAACCCCGACCAACTAGCATTTACTAGCATTTACTAGGGAGAACCATGGGAAAACGAGGTTTTAAAACAAACACGGGAATTGGATGTTTCATGATTTTTCTATACCCTCTGGTAAACAAACATAACTATTGAAAATGGCCATTTATAGTGGATTTACCGATTTACCCATTAAAAATGGATGTTTCTCCCCTAAATCAGACCCCAGTTGAGCCAAGCTGCCAGATTCGAGCGTGGCCCAGACTCCCGTGCCATGGCCTTGGGCACTGAGATCCTGCACCTCTGTTTTTCTTAAACGGATCTTCTAGTATGAACCTTGGATTTATGCAGATTATACCGAATTTTTATATGGAATATATGTATGTTATGGATATGGTGTGATATGTTGTAAAGGATTTTATATTGTATGGATATGGATGTGATATGGAGTTAATTATGGATTTATATGGATGGATTGGATGTGATAATATGGATTTAATATGGAATTTATATGTATGGATATGGATGGATTTGGTTTTAATAGGGATTTATATGTATGTATGGACTGTGATAGGGATTAATATGGATTTAATATGGATTTATACGAATTTATATGGATTTATATGTATGGATATGGTTTTGATATGGATTTAATATACATTTAATATGGATTTATACGAATTTATATGGATTTATATGTATGGATATGGATGTGATATGGCTTTAATATGGATTTAATATGGGTTTATACGAATTTATATGGATTTATATGTATGGATACGGATGTGATATGGATTTAATATGGATTTAATCTGGATTTATACGAATTTATATGGATTTATATGTATGGATATGGATTTGAGTTGGATTTAATATGGATTCAATATGGATTTATACGGGGATAGTTTTATATGGGATTTATATTGTAGGATATGGAAAAAATTTGATTGGATTTTTTATAGGATTTCAATTTTTTTTTTTTTTCATATGGATTTATACGGATATATATATATATATATGTATGGATTTAAATAGATATATATATATATGGATTTGATATGGATTTAATATGCATTGATACCGATTTATATGGATTTAGATAGATAGATATATATATATATATGTGGATTTAATATGGCTTTTATACGGATTTAATATGTGTATAAATAAATATATATATAATCCACAGTCATGCTCCAGAGATGCTTCATGCTAAGGGATGTTTGGGAAGTAGGCCCCAAAGACTAGAGACTGGAAGGATCTTTTAACCAATCTCAGCCCAAGATGTTTGGGAAGTAGGCCCCGCAAGAGTAGAGACTGGAAGGATCTTTAATTCAAATAAAGATCCCAAATCAGCCTAACCAATCTCAGCCCAAGATGTTTGGGAAGTAGGCCCCAAAAGAGTAGAGATTGAATGGAATCATCTTTCATTCAAATAAGGACCCCAATCACCCTAACCAATCTCAGACCAGCCCAAGTTCCGAGTGAAAAGGGACTGCCTCAGTGCCCAGTGCTGCCATGAATGGGGAACAGGAGAGAGAGGACGCACTTAGGTCAAGGCACATGAGAAACGACATTTTGGTTTGCGCAGTGTTGTTTTTTTTGAACCTTGTAGTGATCATACCAACCTCTTTCAAAGGGGTTTGCATGATGTTTGGATGATGTTTGGTGGTGTATGTCTTCAGCAAGATCGTTCTTTATGACAAGGTTCCAACAACAAGTATCAGGTGTCAAAGTCGCAACTATTTGATGGTTGCACCATGCGGCATTCATACCATTTACTTTTTAAGAGGGTGGCGAGAGGATGTGTGATTTTGATATGCTTAGGTGCTCAGGTGGATCTTCTTTGACCTCGGTCTGGACCATGCGCTGGGGGGAAAACCAAGTCCATCCACCGATGAACGCTGGTTCATGGTGTATAACGCTGGACAAGCGTTTGAGCCGCTGAACAAGCGGACGGATTGGAATTGGTTTTGCCATGGGCAAAGTGTTGAAAGAGACACAGAGTGTAGTTTTGGAAAACGCAACCTTCTGCACAAGAAGTCGCTGAACAAGCAATGGGGCGCTGAACAAGTGCCAGCGATTTCCAAAGCTACACCCCACTGAAATATGCGGGAAGTACGCTGCAACATGCGTAGCACAACATTCAGAGTAAACAGACCAGCTGCACCTGGTGTGTTTACACTGAATGTCCGTGGGGTCATGTGCAACATCCTCTCATAGCATAGCGTTCATTGGTCCCATAAATATAGTGAATTTTGAGCTAATTTCATCAAGTCTCCAATTTCTGAACCATTGTTCTTTAATGCTTGTTGGACCATACCATCATAGAATCATAGATATCATAGCAGTCATTGTCCTGAGTCATGAACACTTTCATTTTGGGGTTGTAAAATCATGAGCTACAATGAGCATAGATCATAGCGCCCTGAGGCCTCATACTCGTCAAAAGCACGCATACCACAAATTGACAACTACGGTTTGCAACATTGTCGTTCCTGTTTTTTATCAACGACCATCAAGCATTGTCCATGATCATGACTGTTAATTTCCGATAGTTATTGCCAGTATTAAGGGTCATATAGTCAGTGTATATAAGTTTGGATGCCTACAATAAGTAAGATGTTTCATAAACCCGGGGTATCCCGGGGTTACAAGTCAATGGGTTCAAGTTCAGTGTAAACATGTGTAAACCACCACGGTCCCACCATACCCACAGCACATCTGCCAAAACCAACTGGCGCAATCATCTCATGAGTTATCCAACTCATAGGGGAAGTCTTAACATGTGGAAGTATGCAACATAAACTTCACCTGGCCCTTCCCCTAGGTGTGACTCAATGAAAGGGTTCCCAAAAATGCGCTGTACAAGCGCAATGCGCGCTGCACAAGCGCTATGCGCGCTGCACAAGCGCTATTACTGGATTAAAACCTCTAACTTCGGATTCTGTCCAACATCAGCTTCGCTCTGAGGCTGCGGGGCTTCTGGTACTCCTTGTTGACCACTTGTTCCTTGGCACCGGATAGCAGAAGCATTCTCAAGGAGGTTACTATGACTTGTGAGTATCCCTCCTCAAGGTGGCAAGTTTGACATGGCTTCAAACATGTTGGTTCAATGCACTCTGTGACCATTTTCAACCGCACTGTGCCAGCCATGTAGCCTTAGCCTTACGCCGTTGGAGCCATTGGCAAGGGCTGCGCAAGGGATTGCATTATTGGTAAAACCTCTTGAATGATATCCCTGATTTACTAGAATAGTATCTCTTGATAGCTAAAATATGTTGATTGGTCAATCTTCCTTACACACATTTCTTGCGCAGCCTTTGCCCAACCCCAACTTTACGCCAAGCTTTGCGTCGCCCTAAGCCAAACCTTGTAGCGCTTAGGCCCCTCATTTCATCTTTTTCTGCTTCTTTTCCTTTTTGTTATCCTGCACAGCGGTGCTTATTGTGGGCTTATCAGGCTTGCGGTGTAGAGTTGTCACATGTTTCTCATCCACGATGGAGTGTTCAGGCTGCCTTTATTTAGGTCCCCACCCCTTGACCGGCCTTGTCTTTGCCATCATCACCTTTCCTTTTCTTTTCCTTTTTCTTATCTGTTTTTCTCCTTGGAGATGTCCTTCTCGTGTGGCATAATCTAAAAAAATACTGAGAATCCCACTATGAATCTCGCCATAGCAAAAATCTCGCTTTGAAAATCTCGCCATGGCGAGATTTTGGAAATCTCGCCATGGCGAGGTTTTAGAAATCTCGCCATGGCGAGATTTTGGAAAATCTCGCCATGGCGAGATTTTTGGAAATGGCCCATGGAGAGGACCTCCGTGAGGAGCTAGCCATAGCCAAGGGTTCAAATCTCACCATGGCGAGATTTTGGAAAATCTCGCCATGGCGAGATTTTTGGAAATGGCTCATGGAGAGGACCTCTGTGAGGAGCTAGCCATAGCCAAGGGTTCATGGCTAGAACTTCTGGCGAGCATCTTGAACAGGTCATGCAGTGCAGGTGGAAAAGATTGCCAAAATCAACATGTTGCAAAAAGCCATTCTATGGCTAGCACCTCTAGGAGGTCCTAGCCATAGGCCCTTCTTCAAGATGTTTGCCTGGAATAACATGTTTTTTTGACCTAGCCATGCGATTTTCATGCTATGATAAGTTTAATATTGTCATGGCTAGGACCTCCTAGAGGTGCTAGCCATAGAATGGCTTTTTGCAACATGTTGATTTTGGCAATCTTTTCCACCTGCACTGCATGACCTGTTCAAGATGCTCGCCAGAAGTTCTAGCCATGAACCCTTGGCTATGGCTAGCTCCTCACAGAGGTCCTCTCCATGAGCATTTTCCAAAAATCTCGCCATGGCGAAATTTTCCAAAATCTCGCCATGGTGAGATTTGAACCCTTGGCTATGGCTAGCTCCTCACAGAGGTCCTCTCCATGGGCCATTTCCAAAAATCTCGCCATGGCGAGATTTTCCAAAATCTCGCCATGGCGAGATTTCTAAAACTTCGCACTGGCGAGATTTCCAAAATCTCGCCATGGCGAGATTTTCAAAGCTTTGCTATGGCGAGATTCATAGTGGGATTGTCAGTATTTTTTTAGATTATGCCACACGAAAAGGACATCTCCAAGGAGAAAAACAGATAAGAAAAAGGAAAAGAAAAGGTGATGATGGCAAAGACAAGGCCGGTCAAGGGGTGGGGACCTAAATAAAGGCAGCCTGAACACTCCATCGTGGATGTGAAACATGTGACAACTCTACACCGCAAGCCTGATGAGCCCACAATAAGCACCGCTGTGCAGGATAACAAAAAGGAAAAGAAGCAGAAAGAGATGAAATGAGGGGCCTAAGCGCTACAAGGTTTGGCTTAGGGCGACGCAAAGCTTGGCGTAAAGTTGGGGTTGGGCAAAGGCTGCGCAAGAAATGTGTGTAAGGAAGATTGACAAATAAACATATTTTAGCTATCAACAGATACTATTCTAGTAAATCAGGGATATCATTCAAGAGGTTTTTACCAATAATGCAATCCCTTGCGCAGCCCTTGCCAATGGCTCCAACGGCGTAAGGCTAAGGCTACATGGCTGGCACAGTGCGGTTGAAAATGGTCACAGAGTGCATTGAACCAACATGTTTGAAACCATGTCAAACTTGCCACCTTGAGGAGGGATACTCACAAGTCATAGTAATTAACCTCCTTGAGAATGCTCCTGCTATCCGGTGCCAAGAAACAAGTGGTCAACAAGGAGTACCAGAAGCCCCGCAGCCTCAGAGCGAAGCTGATGTTGGACAGAATCCAAAGTTAGAGGTTTTAATCCAGTAATAGCGCTTGTGCAGCGCGCATAGCGCTTGTGCAGCGCGCATTGCGCTTGTACAGCGCATTTTTGGGAACCCTTTCATTGAGTCACACCTAGGGGAAGGGCCAGGTGAAGTTTATGTTGCATACTTCCACATGTTAAGACTTCCCCTATGAGTTGGATAACTCATGAGATGATTGCGCCAGTTGGTTTTGGCAGATGTGCTGTGGGTATTGTGGGACCGTGGTGGTTTACACATGTTTACACACAGGAACAGACACTTGCCATCGCCCATTGTGATGGGTGATTTTAACTGTGTGAACTTGAACCCATTGACTTGTAACCCAGGGTTTATGAGACATCTTACTTATTGTAGACATCCAAACTTATATACACTGACTATATGACCCTTAATACTGGCAATAACTTAACTATCGGAAATTAACAGTCATGATCATGGACAATGCTTGATGGTCGTTGATAAAAAAACAGGAACGACAATGTTGCAAACCGTAGTTGTCAATTTGTGGTATGCGTGCTTTTGACGAGTATGAGGCCTCAGGGCGCTATGATCTATGCTCATTGTAGCTCATGATTTTACAACCCCAAAATTAAAGTGTTCATGACTCATGACAATGACTGCTATGATATCTATGATTCTATGATGGTATGGTCCAACAAGCATTAAAGAACAATGGTTCAGAAATTGGAGACTTGATGAAATTAGCTCAAAATTCACTATATTTATGGGACCAATGAACGCTATGCTATGAGAGGATGTTGCACATGACCCCACGGACATTCAGTGTAAACACACCAGGTGCAGCTGGTCTGTTTACTCTGAATGTTGTGCTACGCATGTTGCAGCGTACTTCCCGCATATTTCAGTGGGGTGTAGCTTTGGAAATCGCTGGCACTTGTTCAGCGCCCCATTGCTTGTTCAGCGACTTCTTGTGCAGAAGGTTGTGATTTCCAAAACTACACTCTGTGTCTCTTTCAACACTTTGACCATGGCAAAACCAATTCCAATCCGTCCGCTTGTTCAGCGGCTCAAACGCTTGTCCAGCGTTATACACCAATGAACCAGAGTTCATTGGTGGATGGACTTGGTTTTCCCCCCAGCGCATGGCCCAGGCCGAGGTCAAAGAAGATCCACCTGAGCACCTAAGCATATCAAAATCACACATCCTCTCGCCACCCTCTTAAAAAGTAAATGGTATGAATGCGGAACCTTGTCATAAAGAACGATCTTGCTGAAGACATACACCACCAAACATCATGCAAACCCCTTTGAAAGAGGTTGGTATGATCACTACAAGGTTCAAAAAAAACAACACTGCGCAAACCAAAATGTCGTTTCTCATGTGCCTTGACCTAAGTGCGTCCTCTCTCTCCTGTTCCCCATGGAGGGCAGCACTGGGCACTGAGGCAGTCCCTTTTCACTCGGAACTTGGGCTGGTCTGAGATTGGTTAGGGTGATTGGGGTCCTTATTTGAATGAAAAATGATTCCATTCAATCTCTACTCTTTTGGGGCCTACTTCCCAAACATCTTGGGCTGAGATTGGTTAGGCTGATTTGGGATCTTTATTTGTAATCCTGAATTAAAGATCCTTCCAGTCTCTACTCTTGTGGGGCCTACTTCCCAAACATCTTGGGCTGAGATTGGTTAAAAGATCCTTCCCGTCTCTAGTCTTTGGGGCCTATTTCCCAAACATCCCTTAGCATGAAGCATCCCTGGAGCATGACTGTGGATTATATATATATGGATTTAAAATGGATTTATACTGATTTATATGGATATATATATATATAAATATATGGATTTGATATGGATTTAAATGGATTTATACGGATTTGCATGGATTTAAATATATATATATATATATATACATAATATATACGGATTTGATATGGATTTAACATGGATTTATATGGATTTATATGGATTTATATACATATACATATATGTATGGATTTTACATGGATTTAATATGGGTTTATACGGATTCATATGGAATTATACGGATTTGTATATGATTTGATATGGATTTAATATGGATTTATATGGATTTATATGGATTTATATCTATGTATGGATTTTACGTGGATTTTGTATGAATTTGATATGAAATTATATGGATTTATATCATTTTATATCATTTTGTATTTTTGGCCTTCATATTCTAAATCCATGAGAATGATTTTGTTATCATGCTTTATCCCCGAAAGATGCTTGTGAGCATCACTATATATACCCGGTATATCTTTATGTATCTTCGTGGGGTTCCCTCATCATATCAATTTCTGGATCCAGACCCACAAAAAGCATTACTCACATGGAAACGCCAAAAAAGGCTTTGAAAGATAACTAATTCCTCCCGCGACACAATTTCGGGGGTTCAAGCCGTTGAATTCTCTGGCAGGGGTGCGAAGGTTTCGCTATTTCAACAATTCAGATAATGCCAGGTCTTCTGGCTCGCCATTCATTCACCCTCAATTTGTGTACCATTGAAACCATTCAAAACTTTCACTGGTGATCTCAAAGAAATGATATGAGCCTCCGTCAAAATCAATTGTTGATGCTTGGTACGAAAATATAGGTCATCGCTTTTTGGGGGGGCTCTATCGCTTTACATTGTTTTGTTCAAATCAACACTAAATAATGCAAATTGGCTTCACGGATTGAGATCTCTAAACTGCTGGGAATGGATGAAGGGGCGTTCGTAGCTATGAAGAAGTGCTTAAGGCTCCCCAAGTCTCAAAACAACCTGATGGCCTAGGGTTGAGAACCTGTTCGCTTTTTGTTGAGTTCTTCTTGTTGGGATCACATGAGTCTGTCCCTCGTCCGGGGTTCTTTTTTCAACAAAAGGCTATCGCTAGATTATCGCTATTTTCGCTAAATTAGAACACCTTGATGATCAAGAAAAGAAAAGAAAAAGGAACGTGGAACAAAAAGGACAATTAAACAAATAGAAGGAAAAAGGAAGGAAAGACAAAGAAAAGGAAACACGGGAATACGAAATTCAAATTAAAGTAAAGGACGTAAACAGAATTCAGAATTAGATTTTAAAATATTTAAAAATATGTTTTAATTTAATTCAGAGTTCGGTTGCATTTAGTTGAGTTTAGTTCTACTGTTTTGGGACCTGGTAGAAAAAACATTTGCCTGCAGAAAGCAACGGTTCAATCACCTTGGACAACAAATGGTATGGCAACTGCAAGAAACGTAGGCACTGCAGGTTGATGTTTTTCATCAATTTTGCCCATCGCGTGAAGGCACACAACAATATTTGTTTGGTTTACACCAAGTTTAATGCACTCTCATATGGTTACAAGTTATCGTCTTTTTTGAGGGGGCCCTATCGCTTTACATGGTTTGGTGCACTTTCTCATCACAACTGGACCCTCCCTTACTAAAGTCGTCTATGCTTATTTTGACCGCATCTCATATATAAACGGGGTATATCCAATGTTTTACCCACAGTTTTGCCTTGATGGTCTATTGTGATCTATTTGGGTGGAAAAATGTGGAAACCAATTACTGGGGTAGACCCCTTTTGTGACAAACTTGCAAAAAGCTGGACCTCTACACGCTTCAACACCCGAAGAGGTCGGGTTTGGATTGGTTTCCTACAGAAAATGAACCGTCCATTTTTGGTCCCCTTGGGCCTTACTCAGATTTGTTTTGCGAGACCTTCATGTTCTGCCATGTCTTGTGAGTCTGACGATAAAATGGCCCACTCCCACTTGTTTGATGGCAAAAATAAATGTCATACTTTCAAAAAAAATAACTTCAATTTCCCACTTTTTCTGGTGGGAATGATAAAATTCCCCTTACCCTGCAGTCAATTGTTGTGGTATCGGTGAAATTCCCTTCTTCTATCAACTTCAGGATGATAAAGTAATATAATATAGTTTTCCCCCCCAAAAAAAGACAAGTAAATGTCTACTAGTTTCAATGATGATTTACTTCTCTATCTCTTTGGGGATTGCTATATATTACATAACCTTGGATTTGCTATTAAAGGACCAGCAAAAAGTAAAACAGATTCCCCATACATCCCCCAAGTACTGCATTTCCCATAAAATTCAGCAATTCAGCAAATCATCAGCAAATCTAAGTATTCTAAGTTTCTATTCATCCCCTCCTTTTTAAACACTTGTGGCTTTTCAAAGGTGGAAGCTACAGCCTGTCCCGCTCAGTTCCACACTGGAGCTGCCTTCAATGGCTCGGACACCTGAAGGATTTATATGGATGCGGAGATCATATCATGTCTAAATGTAAATATATATATATGTGTGTGTGCGGTATATATATATATTTATGTGCTGCATATATATATATGTGTAAAAAAAAATAATGTGCTGCATATATATATATATATATGTGTGTAAAAAAATGTGCTGCATATATATATATGTGTGTGTAAAAAAAATAATGTGCTGCATATATATATGTGTGTAAAAAAAATAATGTGCTGTATATATATAATGTGCTGCATATATATATATAAATAATGTGCAGTATATATATATATACATATGTGTGTGCTGTATATACATATATATATATGCGTGCTGTAAATATACATATATATGCTATGTGCTGTATATAAAAATATGTGCCGTATGAATATATATATATATATATACATATGTGCTGTATATATATATATCTACTGTAAATATATATACATATATATTTATGTGCTGTATATATATATTATGTGCTGCATATATATATATATAAATAATGTGCAGTATATATATATATATACATATGTGTGTGCTGTATATACATATATATGCGTGCTGTAAATATACATATATATGCTATGTGCTGTATATAAAAATATGTGCTGTATTAATATATATATATACATATGTGCTGTATATATATATCTACTGTAAATATATATATATATATAGTGCTGTATATGTGATGTGTATATATACAGTGTGCTGTATATATGTAATGTGCTGTATATATATATAATGTGCTGTAAATAAAAAAATATAATGTGCTGTAAATGTATATGTGCTGTATATATATATATACATATATCTATGTTTAAATGTATATATATATGTGTGTGCTGTATATATATATGCTGTAAATACATTTGTGCTGTATATATATATGTGCTGTATATATGTATATATATATACACATATGTGTGCTATCTATATATATATATGTATGTGCTGTATATACATATGTGCTGTAAATATATATATATGTGTGTGTGCTGAAAATATGTTATTATATATATCGACATATATATAGATGTGTGTAATTTTAATATTTCACTAACCTGACATAAGGCTATCTTGGTGATGATTCCCCTTACTCACCATGATTTTAGTGAGGTCGCAGTGAGGTTGTTATAATTTACCCAGATGCATGTATATATATAAGAACCAGTATGTATATATATATATGTATTTTAAATATATATATGTGTATATATATATGTGTGTACATATAAGTGTATATATAAATGCATATAAATATATCTATATGTGTATATATGTATATATATATATGCATGTAAATATATATATATACGTATATATATATATATGTATATTTATTTATATGTGTATAAATATGTATGTAACCAAAAATGTGAATATATATATATATATATGTGTGTTTTTAAATATATATATATATATATACATATGTAACATGTATATACATATATGTATATATGAATGTGTATATATGTATATGTAAATATACGTATATATGTATATGTATATATTATATATAGATGTATAAATGAATTAAAATGTATGTAAATATATATATATGTCTAAATAAATTTATATGTATGTATATATATATATACATGTATATATATATATGTGTGTAAACATATGCAAATGTATATATATATATATGCATATGTATATATATATATGCATATGTATATATATATATATATACATGTTTCTGTTTATGTATGTATGTATATATATATGTATATATATAATATGTATATATAATATGTATATGCGTTTGTATAAATATACGGGGTTCCATAAATAAGGATGCCCCAATAGCTGGTTGGTTTTTTGATGGAAAATCCTGTTAAATTGGATGATTTAGGGGTAGCCCTATTTTAGGAAACCTCCATATATGTATATATTTATATATATATATACCTGTGTCTTTGCATCTCGGCCATGAAGGTTTCACTTCAGAGTGCCGCCAGTGAAAGTGAAAGTGTGTTAGTATGATTGTCCATTGGTATTACCACAAAATTACAGTACTATGACTATTAGTACAATTATTGGCAAATCATTATGTGTAAATATTTACATATGCACAAAATCTGAAGTTTCACCTGAAACTGGGGATTTCAATCCTGAGTTTCAATCCTGGGGTTTTAAGGCAGGATTGTGTCCATAGATTTCCGAGCTTCCCGCAGGATCTGGAGAAGGTAGAATGATCTGGAATAGGGTTAAACCCAAATGTCACAAGTAATTTCCTTGCTTTGTGTGCGATCAAAATCAGGACCCACCACCATTTCAAGTGATTTCAAGTGTAATTGGTTCAAATTCGATGTTTGCCATCTTCTGCCCAAAAATGCCTTTGCAGGATAAGCCAAGCACAAACGGCCACAGTCATAGGAGAGGCTTACTGACGAAGGGTGGATGATGTTGATCAACACAACTACAAACCTGGTGAGGATTATGCTTCTATGGAAATGATCAGAATCATCATCACCAAAAGTCATTACAACATTGATCATAGTAGTAATAATAATGATCGTCATCATCATCGTCATCATCATCATCCTCATCATCCTCATCATCATCATCACCATCATGACCATCATGACCATCATAACCACCATGATCATCATGATCATGTTCATGATGATCTTGGGTAGACAGTGAGCTACAAGTTTGTTGCTGCATGTTCTAATCTAGGAGGTAGGAAGGGTTTGAATTTTACAGTGCTTTTTGATAAGCTATAGCAGCTATACTTGTGAATTCCCATGTGCACATGTCTACTATACTTCCACCAAACTAATAGAGAACTCAGAGAAGTCACACATGTTTTTGTTTGGGTTAGAAGATACTTCTTGAGCAGTTGTTGAGCACTGGACCCCTAGAAGTTGCAAAAACTCGAGTTGTAGAACGTCAATCAACTACAGTCATCTCCTAGACAGCTTTGATTCCCAGTGACCAGTGGTATGGGTCACTGGTCCCATCAATGCCCTGCCTTCATAGGACCTGTGTAGCCGCCCGCCTGCGCCTGCGCCTAGTGGATTCTCGTCACTGGGGTGATGTTCTCGCCCCAAGAATGATGAAGGGAAGAAATTGGATGGATTTAAGATGATGTAAAACATCTCATAGTCCCCACCACAGGTCCCAAAAAACATTGGAAAACTAGTTGAAACATGTCGAAACCAAAACTCAAGTTGTTTGAGGCCCTGTGCCGACTTCTGGATCCCTACACAAGATTCTTGTAGCAGACGTATACGTGGCATTCCAAACCGCCAACCCAAAGCACCCATTGAGCATTGGCTGCAGACTGGAGGGGGGAATCTCCGGTGGGTGATACCCCACATTTGTGAGTCCATGCAATGTTGAACCACTTGGGTCCTTAGGTGTACGGGTCTGTCGAGCCATTCCTATTATTGCATTTTTTGGTGAAATCCCATGTATGTATATGAGTGGTATAGAACACTTGTTCTTGATTGCAGTACCCTGCTTCAAATATTTATCTCAGCCAAACTTGGGTACCACACTTGCTTGGTTAAACACTTTCTCAGATCCATGGCCAATCTTAGAGGCCGTGGGAAAAATATGTTCTGTTTCGGCAAACAAGAAAACCTTTCACTACCCTTCACCAATCAGATTACCAACATCTTGATGGTCAAACCCCAAGCTTGCTTGGTCAAAGCTATGAAACCCCAATTTGTGCTGGCATCATGTTTGCTGGCAAATCCCCTAACGCTACCATTTTTCAACATTGTCACGCACCCATTTTCTGCACCTTGTGAGCCTCAAACACGCTGGGCAAATCCTCCGGTGAAGGCCGTTCGTTGCTTTGCCTCACAGCTGGGACGTCACATATGCATGATGCGATTTATAATGGTAAAATCGTGTATAAAGATGTGGATCCTTTTGGATATCATATATATGGCCCAGGCCAACAAACCCCCCACTCCCCCACGTGTATGTCCGCTGTACGTACGTTGTCTGTAGGAAGCTCTATGTAAGATATAGTTTACAGACCCCACCCCCCCTGTGGGATGGGTGGGGGCAAGGTAGTGCGTCACTAGCATCTGAGGCAAAAAGTAGTACAAAGGTAGCACATGGTTTGCACGCATGTACAGCTACTATCTTGCTACTATACATGTACTTTATTGGCAGTAATATGCTGTAAATAGCGTGACGCAGGGATAGCTTACCCTCACGCCGGGGTGTTATAGAGGTATCATGTAGATAGTGTATCGGTAGTACGTGGCTAGCACGTATGTATAGCACGTGAAAGCTTGATAGTAGCTAATACGTTGTAAATCCACCCGCACCGAAGGTGCCGAGGCGTGGTAGTTTAGAAGCAGGCGCGACCGGACAGATCTGTCCGACTGGTACATTGTTAGGTAAGTACTAGTCTCCTTACCATGCGTGGCTTTAAAAGAAGGTGGAACTTTTCCCGTTGTCATCCTTGACCCCCGCAAGGCATCTCGGCGACTTCGCCGTGCTCATCGTCTCCCTGGTCTCCCTTTTCTCGCTCTCCTTGCTGCTGGTTTTGCGCCTGTCGCCCAACTCCCACCGGACGGCTTTGTGCTCGTTCGGTGGGAGGGTGGCCTGCATGTGCGGCGACTTCTGTGCTCTTCTCTTCCTTCCTGCGGCGGGGCGTTTTGGCAGGGCGATATGGTCATTCAAAGTTTTGTGCAAAATTTCCATCATCCGGTACCATTACAAGATGTATATGCGTGCATTCATGTAAAGACACATTCTCATTCTCTCTCCGCTCTCCCTCTCTCTCTATATCTTCATCATCTTTAGATCCGTGCATTTTATATGAACTAGTCTTGCCAAATAGAATTTCGAATGCGCAATCTTGAAGTTGCACACCAATGCTTATAATTATAATGGTTTGAAACGTCGTTAGATGGAAGATGCAAATTGCCTTTAGCGAATAATTAACTGATGTGGCTCGTGGTCATCCCGGGCCCCAGCTGCACTCCCCTGCCTACTGTTGCAACTGTGCGAGCAACGCCCGCACGTGGCGGGCGACCCTCGCCGGCCAGGCACGCTGCGCGTGGTGGCGGCGCACTGCCTTTAGGCAGCGCCGGGCCGCTTTCCGAAGCGCCCTCTTGAGCCGGCGCACCCTGAGGAGCTCGAAGACGGTCCCGTCCACCTCCTCCTTCGATGTGAATCAGGGGGTTCAAGGGGTCTAGAATAGATAGGCATAGCTAGATCGTAGAGGCATACACACACATAAATATATATATATATGTGTGTATATATGTTGATATTTACATAAACAGTATATCTACTGTAGGACCTTTTTTTTCGAATTTTTCCTTTTTATTGCATCTATTGATCTTTCTGCACTTAGAAATTTCTCAATCTTGAATGGCCGATCGTTATATTGAATCACGCATGGCAGAGCGAAGCCACTGATGGACTGAAAGGTGCTTGAGGTCTCCTCTTTCTCTCTCTCTCTCTCTCTTTCTTTCTCTATATCTTCATCATCTTTAGATCAGTGCAAAGTATATCACACATCTGCTCTGCCCGATAGTAGATATAAGGGTCAGTCTCAGGATGAAGTCACGAAGGTTGTCTGGGTTCAAGTTTGCTAGTAGTCATTGGTTATGGGTATGTTTGAGGCAGATGTTTATTCGAAAGAAGGTGGTTAAAATGGCATTCAAAAACACATTTCTCCTTCACCACCTTCCTTTGGAAATTAAATATGCTTGAATTAGAAAAAGCTTGGGCTTGGTTAACTCTAAATCGTTTCAACAGCTGCATCCACGACATGTTTATTGGTTTTCAATCTCTGGATTTTGTCAACCTTGGAAGGGATGCAAACACCTTGGTTGATTTAAATATTTTGATTTGAAGCCAAACTGCGCTGAAACAGGCCATCAATCTGACGCAGCAGGATCAAAACAAAGCGAGAGTTCCAAACCTCACTGGCCCTCATTGTGGATCGCCACGGCCAGGTTCCTGGCCCACAATGATGTTTCATGTGTGATGATGCAATCATGTGGTGATGATGATGATACTGATGATGATGATGATGATGGTGATGGTGATGGTGATGATGATGATACTGATGATGATGATGGTGGTGGTGATGATGATGTTGATGTTGATGTTCACGCAGCAGATGCTCCACACAAGACCAAGTTGCGCACGTTAAAGTTGCCCCCACACAAGACCAAGTTGGGCTCGTTGAAGTTGCGCACGTTAAGCCCAACTTGCGTCCAAACATGCCCACCTTGCGCCATGTTGGACCCCAGTTGGGCTCAAGTACGGCCCAACTTAAGGCCAAGGACGGCCCCAGTCGGCTTTGGTTGGGCCAAGTATGCCCGCTCCTTTCCTCTCTATCCAATTCTCACTCATGGGGGTGGTTGCGGGTGATAGCATTGGGGGGTAGCATGGGGGGTGGCCGGTCGCCGGCCGGGACCATACAGATAGATAGATAGATAGATAGATAGAGATATAGATATAGATATAGATATAGATATTTATATAAAAATATATTTATATATATAAATATATATATATATTTATATATATTTAGATATATCTATATATATATATATTTAGATAGATATATATTTATATATATATATTTAGATATATATTTATATATATATATATCTATAGATATATATATATTTATATATATATAGATATATATATATATATTTATATAGATATAGATATAGATATTCATTGTACGAAGAGGTCCCATTGTTGAATGGATCATAGGTAGATGCCGGCTAGCAAATGGTGCACCAAAGAAGCTTGGTTTCAAAAAAATCACCAAAAGGACATCATAATCCCCCTTACA
>CAMXCT020001809.1:25000-35000 GCA_947184155.2 Cladocopium goreaui
CCTCAAAATCATAGGTGATCCTTCCAATAAGAGATGCGCAATAAAGACCTTGCAATGGTCGTTGTTGGTGATTGAGATTCTTATTCTTGCGGTGGTTTCACCTTTGGTGTTGGCTGAATACCCAAATTACACCATTGCCAGAGTCGCACCTCCCTTCTCATGGCTGCCATGGCTTTGCGCAGCGCGGATTTCAACACCTGCCAGGTCTGAGTAACTGAGGAAAGGACATCAGATGACATCAGTTTTTACGATTGAATCACTACGAAAATCCAGAAAAAAACCCAATGGTCAAAGCTGAAAATATGAATGACCATGATTCATAGGAAATTCATCTTCCAAAGCCCATTTGAACCGGGCTCGAACCGGCTTCAAACCACGTTCCATGGGGCCCAGTCGCTGGTGTGGTGGTATCCTATGGATAACCCTTGTGGAAAGTCAAGCAAAAGATCAGGATGGGGAGAACCAATCCCGGCGGCTTATTGTCACATCTCGGTTCCTGTAGTAATTACTGGGGATGAAGCAACAAACAAACCTTGGACATGAGTGGATTCTGTGGGAACGGAACAACAATGATATGATATCAATGAAAGGATATATCCTGAAAATATCACACCAGAAATAAGAATAGAAAACATCAATCGACAGTTCCATGGCGTTCTACCGATGTTCGTCCCGATTAGCCGGGCCCAGCTCAGCCGTGTCAGACTTCCCAGCTCTTGGGGCTACTTTCTGGTGGTCTTATACTGCTCGATTGGGTTGAAACGAAATGCCATGGGTAAGTCGCATAGGTGATCAAGGGCGACTTACACAAATATACCATCGGTAATCAAACATGGCAATGGAAATTACTCCATGTATAGACGACTTCCAATTAAGACCTCCATTTATCTAGGGGACTTTCCTTTGCCACCTAACCTAGCTGTGTCAAATCAGCTGCATCCTACCCCTGCAACCCAAGTGACCCTTATTTTGGATGGTGAATCCATAGTATTTTACATGTCAAAACAAAACGGATGGTCGTTGTCTTCCAGGATATACTGCGCATATACTGTCTGTACATGTGTATATACATATATATATATATAATCATTTGTAATCATATATATAATTATATATATAACTATATATATATGCATAACAAATATGTTTTCGGCATATCAATGAATCCATTATATGTATATATAAAATTATCTGTAAACAATATACTGTATATAATTACATATGCATGTGTGAATATTTATTGGTTCCCCCGTTCCGTGTCGCCTGAACAGGCTGTTTGCACTGGGATGTTGCACCGCATCACAGGGCACCGGGCCGCGCGATGCTCGGCCGTTGGCGGACGCGAGGACTGCGAGGACCGCGAGGACCGCGAGGACGGTGACGTCTATTAAATAAAGGTTTGATATGGTTGGATTATGTTAGAAGATTGTGAAATATACTCAAGTGAAACTGACATTTTTTTGGAATGTGAGTGGTGATTTGTTTTAAAAATTGTGCGATGACATATGTAGAATGAGACCTGCTGATGTAATTGTTTCATCATATGTCATCCATTTCCAAGGTGGCTCTGTCAGGCCCTTCCCCTGTAGCTGAAAAATGACATCTGGCTTTTCCTCCGTAGCTGGCAGGATGTTCGGAGAGCATCACTGACACTTCGTCCGTTTTTGTTGCTTGAAGCTGCAATAGCCGCAGCGGCAACTGGACTGGAGACCGGGAAGCTCACACCATTGAGGAATAGGTAGGTCCAAATTGGAGACCTAAAAATGCTACCAATCTGGGTCATGTTTATATAGTATCATTTTTTGATTTTGGGGTATCACAAGTTTGACCCTCCCCCAGAAATGGTGTTGATTGCTGAATGGCTTAATGTGCCTGAAGACATTTCTGACATGTCCCCCTACACTGTCCTTCTGAAAATCGCCTTAAAAACAGGTTGTAATCCACCAAGATACCAAAATGAGACTTATGAAGGTGGCAGGAAGCTACTGAAACATGTCAATTTGCAGTCCAAATAGCCAGGCTGTTTTTATCTGGGCCACGATTTGCGCCATGGCGTGCTGAATTCTACGTGCACTGTACAGCTTTAAATCTGGCTGAATCCTGAGGGATACATAGATTTCCTTCAAACAATTTGTGTGTTGATTTGCCGTTGGCGCTAGGGGTTAAAATGAGTTATATAATAAATTACAGGGGCTAACCAACAATGTTTGGCGATCCTTGAACCCATCAAAAAGAAAAATCTGAGAGCCCCAGTAGAATTTGCCACAAAAATTGACCCAGGTCTCCGGTCATGGTTTGCCAACAAGAATACGATATAGTAAGATATCATATAATTATATATATAATCATATATATATATATATTATAGTTATATAGTTATATATAATTATTAAATATATATATATATATGTCACCACGTCAACATCCACCTAGAGGATTGCGTGCATGCGTTTTCCATCATTCTTCTGGAGATGATCATAGCTAAAGAAATTTGAAGAAATCATAGTCACCTGTGCCAGGATACAGATCTGAAATTAAAGAGTTCTTCTAGTCGTTGTGCCCAACAAGCCACTGCAGAGTGGCACAACCGGCTGCAAATGTTTTTGGTCATGTCTAGGAACTTGGCAATGAAATCATCCCATTTTTGCCGGTTACTTGTGTTGGACACAGCAAGCGCCTAGCCAACGTTGTAGCTCAGGTGCAGAAGTCCTCAGAAACGAGACAGCCCATCTCCGGAGCCCCGATACACCATAGTTGCCGGGCTCACCTTCACCAGCCATGTCGTTAAAAAGAAAACCAGGATACCTGGCAGGATACCTGTCTTTTGATCCAAAGCAGTCTGTTCAGCCATCAAATGTCCATATAATATATGTCCATCAGCTATTATTCATTATGGATCCAAAATCAAGATCATATATATATATATATATTTATTTATTATATATATATAGTTTTTATATATAATTTATACAATGTTAATTATATACACAATTCTGTGAGGGTGTCACTTTCTCATCTGTCTACAGGACTGGAAAATCATCAGCGTCCCAACGTCATGACTCGTGGGAGCTTGGGATTCTGGGCCTGGCCAAGTTTACCCCGATTTCTAGGGAGGGCTACCACTGTTCAATTCGTTAGAAGACCACTATCCTCCAGAAAAAAATCAATGGAAATCCAATGAAATCCATGGGTTTTCATAGGCAATGATCTGCAAATGGTTGATAAGTTTGCTGGAGGCTAATCCCGACTAGTTGTTTCATGTTGTTTCCATTCTTTCTTGCGAGAACTACCAGTACCCACTGATCTTGCTTGTAGCTGCGGAAACTCACAAAGTTTCTCCCGAGATACCAAGCCATTGTATGGCCCTCGGTTTCAAGTTGGGCCCCTTATGAACAACCCCCAATCAGCCAAGATGACACTTCAATGGGCTCCAGATTTGACCTGGTTCTATGTGGATTTGCGTTTTCGGGACCATAAGGAATGTCAGTAGATTCCCCAGATGGTGGATTAACCCAGGAAAATAAAAGATAATCTTCAGCAAATTCCGGGTCTACCATGAGATTTAGGGTATCACCTATGTTCAGATAAACCCAACCAGACTTGCGGCTGCGCTGCCGGCGGCAACGAGAGCAACGAGCAGCACGCTTCGCTTTCGAAGGGGCAACCTTGGTTCCGACGTTGATGTCTGAGTGATTTAAGAACAATCACAGGAAAAACACCCGAAAAATCGAATTGTGGTAAATCCAGGTCTAAATTTAAGAGCTTGATGACTTAGATTTTTTCCGATTCAGGGTTACGAATCAACGCTCCCTTCATCCAAGCCAGCCGGGGATGGGTCAAGTCATTAGGCTACCAAGCGTTCACGGAGGTGATTCAGCTTTAAAACAATATCTGACGATTCCCAGACCCTCCTGAGTCTCACAGAGTTGTTTTTTTGGGATAAAACCCGTATGTACATGCATGTGTAGACATGTATACACACATATAATGTGTGTATACATATTGATATATATATATATATATACATATACAGTATATGTACATAATATGTATAGACGGTAAATAGATAACAACATATATTTTTACAAAAAAGGTTGGTGTCCCGTTCATTCTATTCAAATGCGGGACCAAGAGTTCCCAAAAACGAAAACACAGCATTGACTGGATTGATTTCATGAACAAATCAGAGGAAATGGTCGCGTTGAGAGTTGCCATCCAAATACAAGAGTTGCTTGCAAGTTTCCCTCAGAGAAAAGGGGGGGACCAGGGTGGGATTATGAAACTTACCAACCCCGGACCATTTCGAAATGAAGGTGCCACAATCAAAGAACAGACGGAACATCCACCCACAATCAGCACCTCCAAAACTGTGGGGATGCCAACGTTGCTCTTCCTCATCTCAGTACAGGCCATGCATTGGGATTGAATTGGTAGATGTGGACATCCTCATTATTGAAACACTCGGGTTTGTCTGAAAATTGGGTCAAAATGATCCAATATCCATTGGTCTATATAAATATTATGCCTATATTATTATATAATCATCATTTTCCCAGTGGAGACACTGCCATAATTAAATCAAAAATTAATCCTCCATGTTTGACCCATACCCAACCATTTCTCGAACACCCAGATCACCAATTCCCTTGTTCCAACCCACGTCTGTCCACATTCTCCAGGCCACATTCCGTGGGTCGCCCGGCCGTCTTTTTGAACCTGGAGCTAGCAACATGTCCCCCGATCAGGTGCAGTCAAAACCGACCCAAACGGTACCCTAAGTTATAGCTGGTTAATGATCGGTTAATGGATGTTAATGGGTGTGTGATGTTTATTCGCCCTATGGCAATGATAGGTTTTGACCCATCCAGGTATTGCATTTTCAATTCCCCCTTACACTATTTTCGAAGCACTATGTTTTACTGGTCCTGAGAGGAGCACTAATGAGGAATATGTTGAACCCCAACACTCTCAGAAGCCATGACCCAGACAAGATCAGGGTCCCTTGAACACAGAGCAACTCAAGCATATCAAACAAAACTAACGAGACCAGTTTGGCCTATAGACTTTCTTGAAAAGACCCTTTCATCATACGCAGTGGAATTCAGTAGGTCTTCAAGTGTTGGATACAGCCAGAGCTACTTCGGGGTGACACAACACCCACGTCTGCCAAGCGACAAAGTACAGCTCCGAGTCGCAAATGGAGCAAACCACCTCAGACAACATCTAAGTTTCAAGATCGCCCCAAAACATGGAGGGTTTGGGATCCCCTCTGAGCAGGTTCTAGGACCCAGTGTGGCCTGGTTCTTCTAGTCAATGTAGGATTCAGATGTAGATGATAAGACATGTAATCCGCCGACCCCTGCCTAGCCTTGGCCTAGGCGGGGAGGCGCCTGGGAACAGAGCTAACCCGTTCTGCAATTCCATCCGTTGCAAGCCAGCAAACAGAACCCCACCTTTGCGGGTCTGGCGCAACGCCGGGCTGAAGGAATCTATTTGTTACGGGTCTTGAAACTGCCGCTGGGCTCTTTTCGTTTCACTGGGCCCAAGGCCGGGCCCAAGGAGTCTATCTGTTAAACTGCCATTGGGCCCAAGGCCGGCCCCAAGGACTCTATCTGTTGCAGGTCTTGACACTGCTGTTGGGCACGTCTCGTTCTGGGCACAAGGCCGGGTCCAGGGAGTCTATCTGTTACGGGTCTTGAAACTGCTGTTGGGCAAGTCGGACCCAGGGAGTCTCTCTGGGCACTTTCGCTGGGCCCAAGGTTGTTACAGGTCTTGAAACTGCGGTTGGGCAAATTTCGTTCCACTGGACTCACTGGACCCAAGCCGGGCCTATCTGTTACGGGTATTGAAACTGCCGCTGGGCCCAAGGCCGTGCCCAAGGGGTCTATCTGTTACGGGTCTTGAAGCTGCTCAACACCACTTGCCGTTCCACTGGGCCCAAGGCCTTGCACAAGGAATCTATCTGTTACGGGTCTAAAACTGCCGCGAGGTTAAGTAGCGTGTGTGCTGCGGGTCTTGAAACTATTGTTGGACACTTTTCGTTCCACAGGCATCAATCTGTTCTTGAAACTGCCGCTGGGCCGAGCCAGGCCCAAGGAGTCTATCTGTTGGGTGTTGAAACTGTGCTGTTGGGCACTTTTCGTTCCTCTGGGGCCAAGGCCGGGCCCAAGGAGTCTATCTGCTACAGGTCTTGAAACTGCTGTTGGTCACTTTTCGTTCGACTGGCCCCATCTATCTGTTACAGGTCTTGACACTGCTGTTGGGCGCGTTTCGTTCCACTGGGCACAAGGCCGGGTCCAAGGAGTCTATCTGTTAGGGGTCTTGAAACTGCTGTTGGGCACTTTTCGTTCGACTGGGCACAAGGCCGGGCCCAAGGAGTCTATCTGTTACAGGTCTTGAAACTGCTGTTGGGCACTTTTCGTTCGACTGGGCCCAAGGCCGGGCTCAAGGAGCCTATCTGTTACGGGTCTTGAAACTGCTGTTGGGCACTTTTTGTTCGACTGGGCCCAAGGCCGGGCCCAAGGAGTCTATCTGTTACGGGTCTTGAAGCTGCTGTTGGGCGCTTTTCGTTCCACTGGGCCAAAGGCCAGGCTCAAGGAGCCTATCTGTTACGGGTCTTGAAAGTGCATATAAGATATTCCGTGATATTCCGATATGCTGCGATGTGCTTGCTCTGGTTGTTTCATGTTCTGAGCCAGCTCAATCCATGCCCCCCCTTAAAGGGGGTCGGCGGCACCAGGGCGTTAGCCCTTTTATTAAAACAAATCATGTGAGTTACCACCCCAATCTCTACTGCTCACCTTGCAAGAAAGCAAAACCTGACTGGCACGCAACAACTCGTGCACTCCTCGAGAATTTCAGTGCAAAATGAAGTTCAAGTTCCAATGGAATTTCCATGTTCTAGTAACCAGACGGTAAAAGATGATAAAACCTATATAAACGAATATGTACCCAACCCATTACTCATTGCATGTCTATATGTTTAGGTAATTGGATGCTTAAACTGTTGGGTTTTACCATATTATAGGTGAGTTCTGCGCCGTTCAGTCCGGTGGTGACGGGCATGAGATGGAATCGGTTGTCCTTGTTTTTCTCTCATGGTAATTCGGAAAAAAACACAATGTTGAACCCGAGACGTCGTTCTAACCACGACAAAAACAACACTTTAAAGTTGCCCTACAAAAACGTACCTTGCCCCAACAGAAAAAAACAACGTGATTCCGACAAAAAATGGTGCACTGTATTTGGGGAGGACTGTTGGGTCATGGTTTTGTAACTGTAAAGTGGCCTTGCACAACCATAACCACTATAAGAGTCATGCACAGCCTCATTTTTTTTCGCTACAAAATGCCTCCTACCTGGATAAGGGTTTGCTACAAAAATCAGGGGGTTGAGAAGAGGTCCCTCAAGAACCGCTTAAAAAAAGGAAGTAGATGCTTGTTGTGAATTTCAAGTAGCTCCCACAGATCGTTCTGGAACGCTTTGTTTTTTAGCATTTGCATTTTGTAGTGTTCCTTATCGTGATCCAAGAGAAGTCACAGACCTAGCGTGTCTGAGCAGCAGACCTACAAAATTCCAGTTCTTTTCATTTGAGAAGAGATCCTGCAATTCTTTTTTGTAGTTTTTATGTTTTATACTTTTTTTGCTGTTCAACCGTGACTGCATAAAACCACACTAACACTGAAAAGCTGGGAGGACAGGTAGAAGCAGGAGCGCTCCTGGGGTTTGCACGCTGCAAAGCCTTACAAAACTCATTATATAATGGTTATTAATGGTTTGCATACCTTTGATTGGGAACAAAATGCCTTGAACAGAGTCTTATTCGAACGTCCAACTTAAATGATCACAGAATGGAAAAACTTACGCAATCGCAAAATCTTGCTGGAACAGCGCGTATCCTCGGCTCAGAGACACATCAATCCTGCCATGAGACGGATGCTCCACATGACGCATGTTCGCCCCTGCTCGAGCGTTTAGTGCCACACAAAAAGAATGTTGATGTTGCATCCACAACCATAGAAAACAAGTCCTGGAACCCATTAACGCACAAATTCTATATCTTTCTGACTTGATTCCATTCGAATAATTTTGCCACCAAATCCAAACCATTGCTTCACTGCAAGCAGCTGCGAAAAGCATTGAAAATGCCGAAATACAATCATGACAAACCAATAAAGTTGAAATTACGATCCTTCCTGTCATTGATGAACTTCATTGTGTCGTTAGTATTTTTTTAATTTGTCGGAAGTAAAGCCCTATACGTTAATACAGTTCAGTCACCGCCAAAAAGATAGAAAGGTATCGGTATACGTATTACAAAACATTATAAAACCAGATAAAATCTACCAAAATAGTGATGAGTTACTTTTCTATCTTTTTTGGGGCTGCTATAATCCAGCATTGCTGCATACATGTATTATCATGTACTCATGTTGATGTCCCCCAAGTCTGCGCTGGGATCCTCATCCCATACCGCAGTTTAGCATTTTTGTTGGCTAAGCCCAGTAGGATGATGTGTTCCCTCCACAAAAAGACGGCTTGTTCCCCCTTGCTATGAAGTCCAAGGCTCAAAGCAGTGCATGCAGCCAGCCCACATCCATTGACACCTGGAGCATGCTGGAACCAGACACCAGACTTAGTAGGGAAAATGGTTGAAAATGGTTGAACATGATTGACACCTCCCCATCCCCCTTTCAAAATTGTGATACGCCCCTGGAACTTCCGGTTTCGTGTTGGATGTTCAAACTTCAAACCAGACCACAAGAGGCCAACAAATGGCCCGGGGAGGGCGACAAAGGGAATCAATGGCCACCTTTTTTTGGACCCAAGCATTCACTTGGGTTATCTAGGGTTTATATAGTTTATACCATATCATCAACATCGGCATTGCACACCCGATCCCAGACTTGGGTCAAACACCAACTAGTTTGAAGGGAAAATTGTATTATTTAGTTGTCATAATATGAAGAATACTATCTGACATCCCAATCCACAATGTCAAAATTTCTCCAAGAAGCCGTCATGGCAACGGCAGAAAATTTGATGTCAATAAACACAGGTACAAACTTGGTACCTAGCCTTGGGTATAAGCCCTCGCTCAAGGCAACCTTTCTCGACTCCTCCGAAACTCGCCAAAAAGCGTGGTGTCTGCCTATTTTGTTTGTGAGTTTTACACATCAGTGTGTTGTTGGACTTTCCAATATTGACTCTTCGGGACGAAATTGTGGATGTACACAGTGCCATGGCCAACCTGGCCCTGTAAAAATATGATACTCTAAAATACTCTAAATATGATCATCCTTTTGCAGGAGATACTATTCCCCAATCAATAATTCAGCCAACACCATCCAAAAAAAACGAGAGGCAAGGCATAGACCGCGCTCCTCAGCCGTGATGGACAAAAACGAGGATCTTACTGCAGAAAACGATGAATTCCCCAAGTTGGATTTTTGGGCCCCTTTTTGGGAGAAAACCATCTGAATCCTGGATCAACCCCCTGAAATCGATTGAAATCTAGCATGGAACTCAAAAATTGTTTGAAACCAATAGTAAAATCATCTGCTACACTCTGTTTTGCGATTCGTTTCAGCTAAGGTTTCATGCAGGAACCCCCTGGGTTGGAATTGAGAGAGTTCCACTTAAGGGCAACTGCTCACATGTTTGATCCTTTTGCAGGACATCATCATTAGCAAGGGTTTATTCAACCTCGAGTCAACCTTGCCATCAAAGATCATTGACTTGAGAGGCCATCAGCTTTGACGGCGGGGCAATCGGATTTAAAGGAGGTGAGCTACTACCCATTTCTTTGGAAATAGAGCCTAAGTTTACCGTATGAGCACTACGGGCCCGCCGCTGCAGATTTTAATTTTTATGGATCCCCGTTGCCATTCCCTGGGTGGGGTCGCAGTGGACCATTTTGTAGTGATCTAGCCTTTTGCTCTACAAAATGGCTGTGGCACACAGTCTCCATCCTAAAAAATGGTATATCCATAAACCATGC
>CAMXCT020001809.1:40000-52500 GCA_947184155.2 Cladocopium goreaui
TTCATTCGTTCATTCATTCATTCATTCATTCATTTCTTTCATTCATTCATTCATTCGTTCGTTCGTTCATTCATTCATTCATTCAGTCAGTCACTCACTCACTCACTCACTTCATTTATTTCATTTCATTTCATTTCGTTTCGTTACGTTTCATTTCAATCCATTTCATTCATTCATTCATTCATTCATTCATGCAGTCAGTCATTGATTGGTTGGTTGATTCATAGACAGAGACAAACACACAGACAGACAGATAGATTAGACATGATTAGACTGGGTTGGATTGGATCACAAGTCACTGGACAGGTGGATAAATAGATCGGTCATCCTGGATGTGGACAAAACGAAATGTTTGGACGATGTGGGATGGACCGTGGCACCGTGGGGAGGGGCCACCCACGTCATCTGCAGCAAAACCCCAACAATGCCCCAACATTCACTGCAAACCTGAGGCTGAACCCCTAAGACTAGCACTTGATACCATGATAAAATGATACAAGATGCCATGATATGTCTCACACCTCTCGACATTCCTGCTGGTGAATAATGACTTGTCTGAAATTTTGTTTGCAGGGCGAAACTGGTCACAGGTCATTGACGTTTCTGGAATAGACCATGTTCTTCGGGACAGGTCCTTATTCATGGAATTTCTGTTGCAATCAACCTAGACTCAGCTCTTGCTTTCCAATATGAGGCCATGGTTTGCGTTTATCATACGTTATCATCATCGTTATTCACATCATCCAGCTGCCATTTGGGTATCCCCCATTTTGCGGCTTAAACCCAAGACTCATGACATTCTATGACACATCGTTTCGCACGCCGAGGCCAAGATTCCACCCAGCGCCAATGCACCTAAAGACCCTGCCCACGAGAAGTACTGCAGAAATCGCAGTGGTCGAAGCCACCACAGCGACCTCCATGGGTCAATGCGCCGCTGCTGTCGCCGACTTATGCACTTTTTGTACTGTGTTTTAGGGCTGGTAGACTGAAAACATATCAAGACCAGGGCTTGGAAATGTCCCATGACTTAGGATATCAAAACACCGCTTTCAGTGATTGCTGGTAGTGATTCTCCAAAGGGTCGAATGAGTTTTCGCCACATTTCACCACCCCTTGCACCAAAATTGATGGGCTGGAGTGATGCCACAGTATGCAGGGAAAACCATTGCAGTATCTTCATCCATCGTCTGTCTATCCGTCGAACAAATTTCTATGTCTACGGACTAATGTGGTGCTTACTGTACCCCATAGACAATCCCCATTCCATCACCATGTCTGTGGGTGGTTTCCCCACGATCCCCAAGACAGCCCCCTTCCTGCCGTTGGATATCACCTATCTTGGGGGATGGGAATCATGCCTCCGCTGGGATTAACATGGCACATGGTCATGAGGAAGGAATTATATATATATACCCCTTGTCAAAGGAAGTTTAGCTAGAAAGCTTCCGAGTTACGGACGATTGTCGTGGTCAGCATTAGCATCGCCATCATCATGTCAACCACATCATCATGTCAACCAACCATCATCAAGCAGTTGGGAAGTGCAACAATTCGGGTACGTGTGAGTTCACGGGTGAAAACAATCTCGAGCGCGAAACCCTGTGTTTTTTTCGGGTAAAGTGGCTTCCGTGGTCGCCGAAGTATAGGGTCTCTGTTTCCGCGGGTTCGGGGCTCGATCTGCACAAGTTGTCGACAAAAAGTGCACAGGACTGTGGCGAGAGCGCGGTTTCCATTTGAAACTTGCAAAATACAGACGACTTCGGAGCACTTTCCGCAGAGGAGGGCGGCAAAATGTGCACGAGACATCATGAGACTATAGCGGGAGCTCGGCTCATTTTCGCAAAAGAACACTATTCCCAGAGTAGCGCGGAATCGTCCCCATTGTCAGCGTTGCGCGAACGTTGGTTGATTTGGTGCGACGCTCCTGCTATGCGGGTTTGCAACGAGCTGTGACAAAACGCACAGCTCTGCGCACAAAAGCGCCACTAACATTGCGACGCTCCTGGCAAGCGGGATTGCAGCTGGAGGTTGCTAAACGCATTGTAACAGCTGCACGAAGAGAGGAAGTGGGTTGCAGAAGCTACTAAAGAGGTAGCTGGGAGGCAGCTCAGAGCACAAGTAGGAAAAGGTCGCTCAGTGAAGAAGTAGCTCAACAAAGAAAAGTAGCTCGCCCATCCATCCATTCATCACTCCATCCCTTCGTTCATTGGTTCACTGATTCATGGATTCACTGATTCATTGGTTCATTGGTCCATTGACTCATTGATACGCTGAATCAGTGATTCATTGATTCATTGACTCATTGATTCATCGACTGACTAAATCATTCATGCATTGATTGATCGGTTCATTGTTTCAGTGAATCATCGTTTCAGTGAAAAATTGATTCGCTGAATCATCGTTTCATTGAACCATTGATTCACTGAACCATCGGTTCAGTGATTCATTGATTCACTGGTTCGATGATTCAGTGGTTCAGTGGTTCATTGGTTCATTGATTCATTGGTTTATTGGTTCACTGGTTGCTTGATTCATTGAGTCATTGCTTTGTTGCTTCATTGATGCATTGGTTCATTGACTCACCGACTCATTTATTCATTGGTTCACTCACTCACTTATCCGACAATTCTTTCATGTCATTTTATTGGCATCTCAACAGCCATTTGCTCATTCGTTGCACCTCGCAACTTCAACACTTCATTGCTTCTGCATCGCAAAAACTTTCCTATAATATTGAGGGGTTATCACTTATCCAATATTTAAATATAACCCATTATGTTTGGATTCCCATGGCATCGGATGAATGACCATAATCCAGCAGAACCATGTTTTGATCATGGCAGGCATGGAATGGATTGTCCTTATCTTCCATCGATCTTCGGTGTGGGATATCAGCCGAATATATGGGCCATACCAGTGATTTGTTTTCATCACGAAACGTGGGTGTGTTTTCAACATTATAGCAAGGCAACACCCCAATAAATGTCAGATTTGGGATTCTCCAAATTCTTTCTTTTGGGGCGATAATCATTCTATTTGAATTGCACCTAAGCAATGCCTGACACCGGGGAACCGTGGTGGTGCGCCAATCCAATCAGGCATGGAAGTCAGGATCATGGCACAGGACCACATGCCAAAGCCTCTGGGATGAAGCGGAGGAAATGCGGGCTTTCTGCAGGGGAGATGCACCAATAGATTTTTCTGTGCCATGGGGTATGGTCATCCCCAGTGGGAATCCTGAGTTTGGCTTTATAAATTGCTATTACAGTATGTAGTGGATTGAACCAAGAACGGGCGGACAAACTGGAACATGTGGGCTTCTTCAGAAATGCGCTACTGTTACACCAAATGTGCCATGTCAATCGACCAGAAATGTTTTTTCAATGCCACTAGATAATTTGGGGGATACTAGTTAGTAGTCAGTAGTCATATTCTTCAACAAATCAATGTGGTGGTCTTTTCCAATAACATGTTGCTAATCTTAGATGCCCTAAAAATAAAGTCTTTTAGCTGGCCAACTTAACGCCGGTATCCCAGTGATTTCTAAGGTTACGACCCATCTGCTTCATTCACACAGTTGGTTAAGCCATATTAACCATATTTAACCATCACATCCATTGGTTCATATACCCCAACTAAAACTTTGCTGTTTCTTAGGCTGCATTAAACCCTCCATTCGTATTCATTTGTACCCTCCACCATGCTCAAATCTGCCTGTTTAACTCCCCACGGTCCCAACGTTTCGTGATACAATCAGTGATGCGTCCATTATACATCCAAGGTTTCCTTAGTCTTTACTCCTTAAGTTAACCAGGTTGATCCAGTATTGACTGTTAAATCATGTTTCCTATTTGCCCTCCGGTAATCAAGCATGGCTTGCTGGCAAATCCACCATGTATAGATTAGTTTTCCAGCGAACGAAACGAACTAAACCTCAAAAAAGGGCCATGGGGATTTCCCATTGCGTTGACCGAAGGGTAGCCATGTAAATGGGTTTGTCTGAAAATAGGGTATATTCCCAATTATAGCCATTTAATAGGGATAATGATCATTAACCATTGGGTTTAGGGGTACACTATTTTCAGACACACCCAAATCACCTTTGGTTCACCCAGAAACAACCCAAAAACCTCGGGTTGAAAATTCCACGGCTCCGTCGCTGGGCTTTCCCACCCGTCAGCACCATGAACGCACTGAGGACGTGCACGGCGAAGTGGGAGTCCCAGGAGAGCAGAGTCACAAACGCCAAGCCAAGGACCATCAACATGGCTCCTAAACCATGGAAGTTACAAATGGGTATAGCCATGGTTCCAAACCCCCATAAGTCGGGATAATATTATATACATATCTATATATATATATACATTTACATAGATAGATATGTCATATATATGATAGGACCCCCTCATTACTATGGTCAAACAATCCACTTATATCTGGTGAACTATCATTGCTATGGAAGCCATGGCTTCCATAGCTATGTTAGTTTGCCAGAAGGTAAACAGACTGGAGGTGACGCACAGGCATATGGCATCCTGGTTAACACCTTGATTACTGGCGCTTCTTCAAGAATTAGATGTTTCACTACATAATACTACATCTACACCTGAAGATGGCGACTCATACAGTGGATAAAATCTCCAAACATGTCAATATGACATTTCAATGTTTAAGAGGCAAATCATGTAAATAGGGGACTTCCCCTTGCCATGTTTGACTAACAGATCGAAGACCAACAAATAATTGAAATCACAGATGTTGGTCATTGGGATGTCATTGGGAGTGCTCAACTTTTGACCCAAATCATCCTGATTGGGGCCCCTCCACGCTCTTTTGGACATCCCCAGCAATTGCACCGGTCTGCGGTTTCAAGCCATCCCATTCCTGCCGTTAACCACAAACTGGTTCATTGATTAAAACCAATGTGGTTGGCGGTTCAGCCCAGTTGAAAAAATATCACAGTAGTCAATTGGGATCATCATGCCAGGTAGTGTTGAAAATGAAAGCAGCAATATTTGATGGTTCAATCCCTGATTGTATTGAAGCTCAAAACGCTCTGCGTCCTGCTGCATTGAAGCCTGCGTAGAGCAGAACATCCACGCCTGTGCCAGACCCGCATTCACTTCTTCTTTGGGTGTGTAAAGATCTTGGTATTGACATGATCCTTTGAGTGCGTAAATGGATATACAGTAAATGAAAAGGACACGAAAGGAAGGACTAGATTCCCAAGATATGTTCTGGTTGTCGGCGTTTTGCCCAATCACTTAGCATCAATTGAAGTGTCGTTGATCCGATCGAAGTGTGGTGAAACATGGTGAAACCCCAAGGCCGGTCAAACCATGCTGGATTGTCCCACCCAGCCTCGGCGGCCCTGTGCCGTCTGCATCTGCCACTGCGAAGCGAAGATATGCAGAAGCCAAATCGACAAGAGGCCATCGGAGATGAGAACCCCCCAGGAAAACAGCCATCCTCAGAATGGGGCTGTCAACCCTCGACCCCAACTGGAGGATCGGACGAAGTGCTTTAGGCAACTGCATGGCCTGTTGCCAGATATCAATGGGATACAGTTGGATCACATACGGGAGGGATACTTTGACGGTCCCATCAACCCATTCACTTCGTGTTCCCAGGGCCGTGGCATGCAAACTTCTTGAACCCCAGAAAATAGATTGTTTCTCAGGAAAAAAGTGGGAGCGCCACAAGCGTGGAACAGTGCATGGGACATCATGCGGCCAACCTTAAACTTCAGTGAGGGTAGTATCAGTAATTAGTCTGGCCCCCAGTTACGGAAAATGACCTAGTCCAAAAGGCTCCCTGGGCCGAAGTTGCGAGTTTGGCCTCACAATGGAAGAGTCTCTCCTCTCAAAAGGACTTTCGACTTTCGAGCTTTGATTATCCGTTGTGGGTGTCGGCGGGGTCCTGTAAATCGGCTCTTGGTTGGATGGTTCCTTCTTTGTTGTAGTCACATGCCAGTGTTGCATTGATTTTCACCCCCAAGGTTTCATCTCGACCAGCAGAATGCCCCTAGAAATTGCTGCAGCATTGATTTTCACCCCAGGTCCTCCATTTTCGCCGAGTTTCTGGTGTTACTTTCAAGGCCAAAGTGTGACAGAAACGGTGGGACTTTGGAACCTGGGCGGTCTCCGGACGTCTCCGGAGACCCGTCACCTGCCTAGCAGTTTTCTGGATCGGAGATTATTCCAATATTTCCTACATATGTTGTGGTTCATCAAGGTCAATCAATCTTGTGTTTGCTTGATTACAAAATATTATAAACATGGTGACGGTGCTTCGATCTAGGTCAATAAAGAAAACTACCCCTTTGAATCAAATAACATCAATTCACCAAACCCAACATGTTGACCCCAAATCATTACTGGTTGGTGGTTTCAACCCCTCTGAAAAATATGAAAGTCAGTTGGGATGATTATTCCCAATATATGGAAAAATAAATTACTTTACTTCGTGTGATCCCCACCATGACATTTATACATGTTCTTACGGGCACATCTTCTGGCATTCTATCTGACATATCTTCTGACATTCTATTTGGCATTCTATCTGGCATATCTTCTGGCATATCTTCTGGCATTCTATCTCTGGCATTCTATCTGGCATATCTTCTGGCATTCTATCTGACATATCTTCTGGCATTCTATCTGGCATTCCATCTGGCATATCTTCTGGCATATATTCTGACATATCTTCTGGCATTCTATCTGGCATTCTATCTGGCATTCTATCTGGCATATCTTCTGGAATATCTTCTGGCATATCTATCTGGCATATCTTCTGGCATATTTTCTGGCATTCTACCTGGCAAATCTTCTGGCACTCTATCTGACATTTTATCTTCCTACATGAGGTCCGGCAGGGAACACTTGGCGTGGATACTCGCGGTTGAGGTCCGGCAGGGAACACTGGGCGTGGATGGTCGTGGTTGAGGTCCGGCAGGGAACACTTGGCATGGATACTCGCGGTTGAGGTCCGGCAGGGAACACTGGGCGTGGATGGTCGTGGTTGAGGTCCGGCAGGGAACACTGGGCGTGGATGGTCGTGGTTGAGGTCCGGCAGGGAACACTGGGCGTGGATGGTCGTGGTTGAGGTCCGGCAGGGCACACTGACGTGGATGGTCGTGGTTGAGGTCCGGCAGGGAACACTGAGCATGGATGGTCGTGGTTGAGGTCCGACAGAGAACACTGTGGATCGCGGGTCGCAGTTGGACGAGGACGACGAGGAGGACGACGAGGAGGAGGAGGAGAGGAGGAGGAGATGAGGAGGAGGAGGAGAGGAGGAGCAGGCAACTGACATAAAATCTAACAACCCTCACCTGGCAGGTGGGGAAAAATGTTCCAAACCACCAACCAGATTAGTAGACTGAATAACTTGACTCAGTCCGTTGATTAAACAAAGTGTTTGTCCGCAGACCAAATACGCTGCAGAAATCGAATGAAATTCGCTGATGTAAACCCTAAGAATGAACAATTTTTTGCAGCATAGATATGCTTCAAATACCTCACAAACGGTAAACATTGGTTGTTGTTGTTGTTGTTGTTGTTGTTGTTGTTGTTGTTGTTGTTGTTGTTGTCCAATGGGTACAAACACCACCTTCCTAGCACAGCGAACCCTAGATGCGCTGCATTCTCAACATATGGTGGGAAATTGAAGGAAATTGTCAAAAAATGGTTGTAGATGGTTGAGCCATCCATGCTTAGAAAAACAAGTGTTGATTGTTCATGAATTACTACATATAATATCATAAAATTATGTAATAATGTATGTATTTGCAACACGCGTATGTATATCATTATATTTCTATATTTATCGATCGGCTTTATCATCCGAACTAGCCACGTAGCAACAAGAATATGAAATCACCAACCAGCGGCAGCACCCCTCCCCTTTGCCGCAGTTTTTTCAAGGACTAGGAACATCCATTCGAAACCCAGGTGACGTACATCACGGCCAACAAAGTTGGAGAACACAGAGCCAGAAGCACCCACCATTTCCGCGCCAGAGATTGCGACAAATTTCCCGGTGTCGCGGTTGGAGGGTGTGCATGTCCTGGAGCTGCGTGAAAGGGCCATTCATGTGTCTACTTGGCAGATGGCTATGGGTCAAGCTATTCGCTACCCTTAAAATGCTAATTTTAACGCACCTTCCCTAAAAAATGGTGACGGGCGGAAACCCCCCCTCCACCTAAACAATTCTAAACAGGGTGCCACTTGTCCCTGCGTCCTGCAGATCCCACGTCTTCTGGCAAGGTGATTCTCCCCTCCTCAGGCAGCGATCCATGGCCACTCTGGATGCCGCCAAAAATTATGCCCAGAAAACATGGTGCACCATTTTGCCCGGCCACTGCGCCATTTTAGGAATGGGGTTTGGACGGGTATTTGAAGATTTCGGGGGGGCAAACACCATGATTTTGTGACAGTTGTCCTCTAAATCCCTCCCATTGGGATAAAGCATTCAAGAGACACGTCCATATGTTATACTGGACGACACTGCAAATGCTACAAGTACCCGTCACTCGCTGGCCTTTTCAAGCACACGTACTTCCGAAAGTTGATCAATAAAACTGTAGAATTCTGCAATGAAGGGCGACTTTGCACCAACATGGTTACACATATGCAAACTGGGCTGCGACCGCTGAGCTGTCACCACCAAAGCCTCGCACGCCCCAAGTCACGACCCTGCTGGACACCTTTGGGCTGATCTTGGACTTCAGAGCTGTCACCAGCAAAGTCTGGTGTGCCCCAAGTCACCACTGCATCAGCCAGGATCGCAGCAAATGCCTGCACAGTTGCTTGAATCTGCTGGACACCCTTCAGCTGATCTTGGACTTTCAAGGCCCGATGTCACAATTCGGTCACCTCCAGAGCAAAACAATGCAAACGTTGTTCCTCCTGCCGCTAGCTTCGCCAGCGACAGAAGGAACAACGCTTGCATTGTTCCAGGACAATAGCCGCTAGGTGGTCTCCATCTACAAGTCCTGCTGCTTGCAGAGACACTGTAGGATCCAACGTGTGATGGTCTGCAGCCACAAGCCTAAAGAAGCCACATTGACAGGATTTCTGTGCCAGAAGCCTCAAGTCCCCTACTTTGGAGGACTGCGGCAGCAAAAATGCTCACTGCAGCCGCTTGGCAAAGCGTGACTCAAAGTATGTGTCAAGAAAAACCCATGTAACGTACAGACCAGTTTCATCCAGTTTCTACGAATGATTGATCTTGAGCCAAATTGCATCAAATTGCACCACTTTGGGATATGTTTCATGGTTTTTTTTGAACGCCTCACCTCATGTTCAACACGCTGGCTGTTCCTGAAAGCGATCCTTAGAGTGATTCCCAACAGTGACTTGCAATTCTTAAATTGGATACAAAGTGACTCTCAAACTCAATACAAATGATTCTCAGAGTGATTCTCAAAGTGCCTCACAGTATAGCAGTTGCATGCTTGACATTGCAAGCTATATAAATGTGTGTTCAACTTCAAAGTTACGACCTGGCTATATAATTGCTTTTGGGAATCAACCATGTTACATCATGTTACCCTATATTGCCCTTGCCATCACTCACACATTGATCTGTGCGGCAGTGAAGGTTTCCGCAGTTCTGATCGGATGCTCCCCGGATCCTGATTTGGTCGGCCTTGTTGAACCACGAAGCCGAAATTGTTCTGACTTCACTCCCTGTGTCCGACCCTTCCCGTCCCAAGCTTCTTTGATGTCCAAGTAAAGGTGAATGTCTGCCTGACCTGCGCCGATGTAGTGCCCACATGTGGTACCCTTTCTAACCAATCTGGCCCGTACCACTTTCAATCAAGTCTTAGTTTCCCTCTCCCCCATTCTGGGTTTCAATGCACCTGACACATATCAGTTTGTCGCTGGGGAATCCAATGGGAGATGCTTGAAACCTGAAACCACCAAGAAAATTCTTGTTGAAGCCCCCGCCATCGAGATTTCAATGCAGATCCTCTCAAGAAAAGTGCTCTGAAAGTTGGTAAATCCATAACAGTTCTATGTGGTGGTTACCATTTTTATGGGGGATACCCAATAGCTGGATGTTTTTTTTCATGGGAAATCCCCATCGAAAATGAATGATTCCGGACCCCATAGGCATCCCAGGAACCTGCCAGCATGGAGGCGCAGAGCAAGGACAAGGTCAGCCACTCCAGAAACGCGCAGCTGTTCCTGGGGCGAGCTGGGCTGTCCAGACTGACATTAAGACGACATATGTTTATCCAGAATAGATGTTTATCATATTCAGAAACATCCATGCACATTTTGTTATATTTATAATTATATATATATATATAAGCCACTTGTGAGTTTCTCTTGGACGATTCATCCCCCAATCTATGCGTCAGTCAAAGCTTCCAAGCTAAGACAAGGGACATATCGGTTCCAGAGAAATATCTCACCGCGTCAAAATCCAGAAATTGATGAATGATGTGAAAACAGCAAGCTGCGCCAATCATTGGCTACCCTCACCCAAAAAAACCGTTGGGATCCGTTCACGGCATCTAAAGCATGAGACACCCCAAGCCATTGGTCATGATCATGGCAAAGCAGGGTCGGTTCCCGAAGAATGTTGGATGTCCTCAATCTCCCTAACATCCAACTGCTGCAGCTTTGGGTTTCAGAGACTGTTTCCAAATCACATCTTGACCTACCATTGTCGTTGGATTTGCCTGGTTTTTGTCGACGGCCAACTACATAACGCAATCATTGGATTAGGATTCGTTACATTGCAAAATCTCCAAATTTAAATGTATATACAAGTCTATCGTGTATACCAACGCCAAAAAAAGGTAGCAGAAAAACAGAATCCAACTAAAACCGTTGCACATTAATTTACTCCAGAAAGCATTTGGGGTTTACAACCAAGCTTCACCCAAGGTAGACCATGCCAGCTGCCACCTCAGTCAGAGCCGATTGAGCATGAGAATGCTGTCCTTATATATGGTGTTATGGGTTGTCTCGGGTGGAGATAGAGTTCAATGTAAAATTTGGATACAATAATATGCTTTACTATAATAATCTAAAAAAATCTATAATATATCTAATTTATGGGCTTATGGCATGTAATTTGATATACAGCTTGGATTAATATCGTGGGACATAACTTATCTCCGATGTGATGCGGAGTCCAAGTCTTGGGGATACCTCCAAAATAACCATCTGACTGGCGAACATAGGGGTACCTAATTTGTGGAGGGGCAAAAATTAGAAGCTGGAACAATCTGGAAAACATGAGATTTGGGATGGCATTCCTGCAAACAATGTGGTCAAAAAAGGTTGCCTTACCTGCCTTACCTCAGCCACAGATCTATTTGAAATGTCGCACTTCCATCAATCAATCAATATTGGTTTTCAGGGAATGGTTTTTTTTACCCCATATTCTTAGGGTCTGCTGTGAATCCATCAGGATCACCATGACTGAGTGCAGTGCCACGGAGGTCAGCAAGTAACATGGATGGAATTCAAAATTTGAAAGCATAATATCAGGAATAACTTTAATGTTCTTTCGATTCATAGGGCCGCTCGGGTGGCACAACTTGCAAGCACCAGCAAACCATTGCAACCAGTGCCAAAGGGCTGCCACAGTAACCAAGAAAATCCTCCCTGGCCAGTGCCTGCCAACGCCGGAGAGTGCTGTTTCTCCGTCGGGATTTGTGTCTTGCTTTGTTTTTTGTTTTTTACTGCAATTTGCAAAGCTTTTTGGCTTAATCTGCCAATAATTTTGTAGTTGAATCATGTTGAATCCTTTGTATGACATCTTTGGAAGGGAAACTGATGTCCACCTCGATTTCAGCGAACTTGACAACCCCGACCTTTTTTGGCAAATATCTAAACATATCCTGCAGGCCATGGTGAAGCGTAGATACCCCACCAAAACGAAGGTTTACTTATTGGAATACCAATATTTACCACAACATTGGCTGAAAATGCATCCATTCACCAACCATTATTGCTGAATTCCAATGATTCACCACGCTTGAAGTGCTTAGTGAATTAGGAGCGGTTCCCTTTAACTATTTACATTTATTATCATTTATTTATCATTATCTATGGTGATGTCTCTGTGAAGTCGTTAAGATTCACGCGGGGCTGGTTGGTGTTTTCAACCCATCCGAATAATAGATGCTTGATACCACAAATCAATTCGACTGACATACCCATGACTACACCTTTGTTGCCATACAGTACAGTCACCATGGTTCTTGCTTAAACACCGACGTTTTTGCCGCTGAAATCATGGTGTTGCTTGATTCAAACCCAGCCTCTATGATTCATGGTTGAATAACCATTGTTCATGCTGAACCCCCATGTGTGATGTTTAAATAAATATGTTTAAATGCTTTTCCTACCGCGAATCAACATAGACATGGACCTATGATATGGGCATTCCACCATAAAGGTAGATCATGGTAGATCATTATCCTTGGGAAACTATGGATTTTCATGGTGGAAACAGCCTGTAGCTTGGACCACCAC
>CAMXCT020001809.1:55000-107500 GCA_947184155.2 Cladocopium goreaui
AACTATGACCTGAAGGAAACATTATTTTAGAAAAGAATTTAAGAATTGCCCTTGAAACACCATCTCGTCCCTTGCCCAAATTCCATCCATCCCGTCCCCAAAAGAACAGCCAAAGGAACTCCAGCAGGAAAAAACGCAAACGGAGCATCTTCAGCAGATTGCATCGTGCAATCGTGGCCCACAACAGCCAGAGTCCCAATAGAAATCCTCGGCGTGCTGCGGTGAGGGGCACCATGGTTGGTCTCATCCATCTAAGTCCCAAAGGCCCCCCTTCTGTGATCCAAGAAGGTTTCTGGGATGGCCCTGTTCCATGGCTTATGATCCCTCCAGGTCGCTTCGGCTAATGTCCCAGTCACCCTCCACCATGGTTCCCAGAGTGAAGACCACTGGTATGTGGCCCACCAAGCCTAAGTGACAACAAAGGCTGGGAATGGCTGTGGTTTCGGCAGTTTCTAGCTGCATGGAACCCCAGCATTTTGCCAATTGTGGGGCTCCCACCATGAAAAGGTCGAGGCTGTGCCGGTGTTTAGAAGTTACCCAACAAATCCATACGAAATCTCTCCCACTCTGGTAATCTACATAATACATCATAATACCAAATCCATCCCAATCCATACAAATCTCCCAAAAATTTCCTGCTAAAAATCGTGATTTCCATGGATTTCCCATGATTCCCCTCGGGTACTGCACACCAAGAGACCCATATCCGAGATGAAGGGCATGTACGCCCGACAGCCCTTCAGGAGCCACATGAGGTAACCATATCCCAGCACAGCACTCCACCAGACCCATGCCACCCAAAGCACCCGCCTCAACGAAACACTTTGGTGAGCAAAAACACACAAACTACAGACAAAAATACACTGCGTAAGCGTGCTTTTAACTCCCTGGCGGTCACGGAATATCACGGCACTTTGAAGTCTACCGCTTCTCATTGGATGTTTGAAACTACTTGTTATCCAACATCTAATATTTCTGCTGATACCATCAACGCACTCCCAAAGAAAAGCAAGCTTCACTTGCACGTCCATGAGGAAGGCCGCGGTTCTCTACCCAAAAAATGGGAGGATGAACTATGGGAGCCACCTGCAACTTTGATAGGGATATGACATGACCCCATATGTGTTCCCGAAATTCCCACGTCTGTTGGTGACATGTTACAATGATTTTTACATCGGTCTCTATTTGTGGTTTCCATCCTATTGTGTTTCCCCCCATTTCAGAAATTGGATCTTGGATGATCTTGAGTTTTCCCCCCAGTGTCCTTCCTTTTTTCAGATGTTTTGCTTGTTATTTTTTTGTGATACAGGGAGATGTTTCTCATGTCTCCGTGTTGTTGCGACACGGTGATTTCTTGCCAATGTCCATTTGCATACCATGTGGCACCAATGCTTTGAAGATTTGCCATGTATCACATTTTACTTTGACGAATTTGAATTTCATCTGATGTTTTATGCGTCTTTGTCCAGCCTCAAGGTTTAGGCCGGCGCTGAAGGGTTCGCCCGGTCATCGATGGGTCTTGAGGATTGAGGTCAGGAAAAAGGCTGTCAGAGTCCGTGCTGCCTTTGGTTTCTCAAGATATGTGATACAGTTGGTATTATCTCCGGCTTCTTGTGTTTGACGTGCACAGCGATTGCAGCGGTATGCCATCTATCCCCATGATTTCTTCATCCTCTTCGAAGTCTCCTCATTCCAGGGTGCTTCACTCGGCCGTACCTGTCAGAAAACTCGAAGGTCTTTCTCCTTTGGACTTTCTTCATCATGCTGCGTCCCTTTTGCACCTGGGTTTGCAAAATTCACTTACATATCACTATTCCGTCCATGATTTTGGAGTTGATGTTTGCTCCATGCTTTTGGAAGAAGCGCGTGCAGGTCTAGGAAAAGCTTCGCTTCCACAAGATCTATGGCCAAAACTGGATTCGTCTGGGAGATTTCTCCTCTTTTGGTTTTTCCCAAACTTTGGCGTCAAAATCATGACAAGCAAGGTGGCTTGACCTGTAGATTTTTTGAACATTTACAAGGTGCTATGCGTCCTCAATACCGTGAAGGTTACAAACTTCGGTACAGATTGAGCAGGAAAACACCTCTCTGGTCTAGCATGTTTTTGATTTTGCTCACAGATCCTGAACATTGACCTGTGGCTGTTGGAGAGAATCTTGCAAGATCTTGAGACGAGAACCTCGCAAGAGCACCCCAGAAGAGCTTCGATACCAGCACCTTTAATAATTGCATGGCACCTGCAAGATCTTCATGCAAGGAGAGAGGACTTCACCAGGATCTCCACATGATGTTCTAATGAGAACCTCTGCAAGATCATGCAAGGACCTCTTAGAAGATGCCAGCAGGATCTTCAAGATCTCCTCATATGGACCTGTACAAGATCATGTAAGGACAAGAGACATACCTGGTTAGCGGAAGATTTGCTACGCGCTTTCTGTCCGGCAATGTCTGCGTGTCTGGTGTCAGTCTGTCAGACCGTTTTCGACATGGACGGCTTGCCGATCGGTGGACTAATGTCAAAGTGTGCAGCGTGCATTACCCTGGGAGGTCAAGAACGGCGTTGGAAATGTTCTAATGAGATACGTGCGCGAGCAGGTTTCTACAGCAAATGCAGCTAGAATCGAGCCGTATGTCATATCCGCTACATTGATGATGTCATCCTTGTCAGCCAAATGTTTTGCAGACAGTGTCTCGTGGATTCCCTGAGCATCATTTACAATGTCTCTTTTGACGTGTCTGACGACGGTCTTTGTATCAAGTGGTTGGCTTTGAGCTTGGATTTAAACACATGTTGCTTGGGGCTCAACATCAAACCGTTGGCTTTGCCTCCGCACTGGAGTCTGTCAAAAACATTTTTACGGAATATTTTGCTGAGCCGGTTTAAACGCTGGAGTGAGAGTGAGCCCAAAGTGCAATCTTACCGTCGCTTTTGCAAGCACGACTCGACGACTCGCCGGATGGTCAAGTACACAAGTTTCATCCGCCTTATTCTCAATCCATAATGTTGCGTTTACTCCCTATGTCCTATGTCTTTTTTGCTCAATGTGCTTGGAACACCATTAGGAAGGAAGTGCCGCCGGACAACGCTCAATAGTGCAACTTGGAAGTGCTCCCTGGCACTGTGGTTGACCATGTTTCCGTTGTTTAGCCGGTTGCTGGTTTTGCAATCTTCCTGCGCCTTTGCAGGATGGAGTGATGGAAAAGGATGGAAAAGGGTCTTCTTGGCATAGGAACCGTTCTTGGAATGGCTTTGGGCAATCCTGGCATCGCCATGGAAAAGGAGGCAGCAAAGGCGGCTTCACTCCTGGCAATGTCCCCATGTCCGATGCCTTGTCCCTGATCGTTGATGTGATCAGGACCGCTCAAACAGGAAGAGAAGCAAACATGCTCGGTCTGCGTCTGTGTCCAGTGACTCGTCCCGTGACAGTCGCCGACGGCTCAAGGAGCTTCGCAAATTTTGTGAAGATGCCCAAGCTGCGGCGGAAGCCAGGAAACAAGCAGAGAAAGAAAAGCGTGAAAAAGAAGAGAGGGAGGCAAAATTCAAAGCCTTGGAAGAGAAGGTTTTGAATTCTTTGCCGCAAGATCTCAAAGACAAAAGAGCTCCACCAGCACGTGCCTATGGTGAAAAAGTTGCTCCCGATCCTCATTCTGACATTTCGGCTTTGGCTGCTAGGCTGCTTGAAGTCTTGTTTGGCAAACAAGTGAGTTGTCAAGGGGTCACTAGCTGGAAGGATGTGAAACAGCGCCTCACTTCTCTGGATGCCAAAGTTTTGCGTGGATTCCCAGATGATGCTGTGCCCCGGGTCAAAGCTCAGCGAGTGGCCAAACCCATGGAGCTTGCCATGTCCGAATGCAGTGTTTGAACGGACCGCTCACATCAAGGGGGCTTGCGCCTGCCTTGGCAAAAAACAAGCCCACAAACGATGGTATGCCTTGTTCTCCTCCTCTGTGCATGTGCTTCTTTTGTGGTTTTGGTGCCGGCTGGTATTGCTGCGCCAGTCAGCTACCTGAGCCATTCTTTGGGATTTTCAGCTATGTACATGCCATCAAGATTATCACTTGGGACTATGCTGGAACAACCCAAGCAATCCAACGAATCACCGGAATCCCCACTTACTCTGCATCTATCGGAATAGTTTTGGTTGGAGGTGGTACCATTTGGAAGGGACTAAACTTTGTTTTGGACACATCTTTGGACAGTGCCTTGCCGGCATTCTGTCAACAATCAACTTCTTTGGTGGCAGCAGAGTGAGCGGATTCCTTGACGTTTTCCCTGCATCCTATGGAATTTGTGACTGCCAACTGCTTCCGCATCTAGCATGGTTTTCTTCCATAGAATGGGTGGGTTGCAAGCAGTTGTATTTTTTTTTGCCCACCCGGGCGAATTTTTGCATGGGAGATGTTTCTCATGTCTCCGTGTTGTTGCGACACGGTGATGTCTTGCCAATTTCCTTTTGCATACCATGTGGCACCAATGCTTTGATGATTTGCCATGTATCACATTTTACTTTGGCGAATTTGAATTTCATCTGATGTTTTTTGCGTATTTGTCCAGCCTCAAGGTTTAGGCCGGCGCTTAAGGGTTCGCCCGCACATCGATGGGTCTTGCGGATTGAGGTCAGGAAAAAGGCTGTCAGAGTCGGTGCTGCCTTTGGTTTCTCAAGATATATGAGATATTGTACTAAGCGTTTTGTCTTTGAACACCACTGTTATCATCAACATCATCTTGATCTGTGGGTGTTCGGGGTGCGGTGCGGAGGGTTGGGGGCTCGGGCTAGGGGCGGGAGTGGGTCCTCATGAGGTTTCGTGCCATTTGCACCGAACACTGCGAGAATTGTGAATTCTTTGACGTGTCCAAATCGAAATGTTTGTTTCGTCAAGGCCTCACACGGCCGTTTTACCATGTTTTTGGGATCTTTTAGGGAAATGTTTGTGCCACACTAAACCCACAACCGCATCGCAAGCTTCACCACGTTTTCAGCAGGCCTCTGTGGCTCCTTGATCCCTAAAGGTGTCCCAACGTCGAAGAAGTTTCGCTCCGACCAATCGAAACCTGGGCATTGAGGTCGCTCCTCAAAATTAGATATGTAAAATAATTAGGGGTGTCATACTAGCTAGGTTGATGGGATTTTAATGGATTTCAAGTATATAATCGATCACATATATACATATATATATATATATATTTGTATATATATATATGTGCACTGATATATGCATGTATTTACTGCATGATACTAACATCATATATGTATTTTTAAACACCACCTGGAAACAGGAAGCGTTTTTTGAAAATGACACCCATGGTGATATTCCTTTGAAGATTTGAAGACTGGAGGTTCTCCAAACAAGCCGTGACTTCCGGCTGTTTTGAAGCTGATTTCTGATGGGGAAACCCCAAGATTGACCGTATTTTAACCATCATCTATCTGTAGTGAGGTTGTGTCAGGTCGCGACACAATTCATCCAAGACAGAGTAAACAGGGTTCTATATGTTTTCCCCCAAAGCTCCTGCGGAATGTTTTTCCCAAAGAACTGGTGCCAAGATCAACTTTTCACTTCATCTACATAACATCTCCTACATCCTTTACATCATCTAAATCAATTTCATCTCCATCACCTCCTACATCTCTCCTACACCCTTTACATCACCTGTATACATCATCTACATCAATTTCATCCACGTCACACACATCAAGTACATCATCTACATCAACGTCAATAAACTATAAACTTCATCTACATCACATAATACATCATCTACATCAACTTCATCTACAGGCGCTCAACGTCTACATATCTCCTACAAAATTCCCATAATGTCATCTGCAGTTGCACAGGAGTTGTTACACAAGGGTTCTTACAGTTTTTGCACAGGAGTTCTTTCACAGGAATTGTTAGACAGGAGTTCTCACACAGGAGTTAACTTCATCGGAGTTAACTTCTAGTCCGACAAAACTCCTACTTCTCCAGTTCTTCTAAATTCTCTCGTTAGGCGGGAGGGGCAGCTCGGCCGATGGAAACACGACCCTCAACGGAGATCGTGCATGTCAGAAGCACAAACGTATGGTGAAAATTTCTGTTTCCGGCGCAACCCTCTGCGGAAATCGTGCGAGTCCTGTAGTGAAATGCGAATTTTCTGGGCGACGGCGTCGCCCTTTCGCATGAAATGAGGTTCGAATGTCAAAAACTCGTGTAAAATATAATTGCAATTTTGAAAGATGAGATGCAACCCTTTCGCACAAATAAAGGTCGAACGTCGAAAGCTGGTGCAATATTGAAATTTTGAACCTTCAGATACAAGTCTGTGTCAAGACTTATTTGTGTAAAAGCTTCTGTCTGTGAAAAGCTCCTCTGTGTAAAAGCTTCTGCGTGTAAAAGCTCCTCTGTGTAAAGACTTCTCTGTGTAGAAGCTTCTCTGTGTAAAAGTTTCTGCGTGTAAAAGCTCTTCTGTGTAAAGACTTCTCTGCGTAAAAGCTCCTCTGTGTAAAAGCTTCTGCGTGTAAAAGCTCCTCTGTGTACAGACTTCTCTGTGTAAAAGCTGCTCTGTGCAAAAGCTCCTCTATGCAAAGACTTCTTTGTGTAAAGGCTTTTGTGTGTAAAAACTCCTCTGCGTAAAGACTGCTCTGTGTAAAGGCTTCTCTGCACAAAAGCTTCTGTGTGTAAAAGCTCTTCTGTGTAAAGATTTCTCTGTGTAAATACTTCTCTGTGCAACAGCTCCTCTGTGCAAAAGCGTCTGTGTAAAAGCTCCTCTGTGTAAAGACTTCTCTGTGTAAAAGCTTCTGTGTGAAAAGCTTCGGTGCGTAAAAGCTTCTGTGTGTAAAAGATCTTCTGTGCAAAGACGTCCCTGCGTAAAAGCTTCTGTGTGTAAAAGATCTTCTGTGCAAAGACGTCCCTGCGTAAAAGCTTTTGTGTGTAAAAGCTCCTCTATGTAAAGACTTCTGCTTCTGTGTGTAAAAACTGTTGTGTTTAAGTTTAAAAGCTTCTGTGCGCGCGTGTGTTTGTAAAGCGTCTGTGTTTAAATGCTTCTATGCATGCATTTTACATACATATATTCATTATACCCCATATAATATATGTGTATGTATATATATATATGGCCATATATATATATACACATATATATAGACACATATATATATATATACATTCATTCATTCATTCATTACTTCATGTCTACTCAGTATACATTCATTAGTCATTATGCAACAACTTCATTCATCATTCATTATCTTTCATCATCATTTATCATCCGTCATGTTCACATCTTCTTTTCCATCTTGTTTTGATCTACTCCCTCCTGCTCTTCCCTTTCGGGCCACACTGTCATCTAGTCTCTAGACACATTTTTTGAGGGGTTAACATCAATTAACAACCGAAATGTCATGTATGATACACGAAAATGCTAGATTGGTATGGGCGGTATGGGTAAAATCCTGGTGCCCTTCCCTTCACACCACAATAGCTGCAAATGGGCCTTGATCTGCCTCAAACATGATATACACTTCTACACATCCTCTACATTTGAACAGTGAAGCCAACAGTTGGGCCATACCAAAAAGTAAAATCATCTTATTCACAACTTTTTTCATGTTCCATGTTAAGTCCTTGGTGTGCATCAAGTGGTGAAAAAAATCCTTCCCAACATCAAAGTCTGCCACTCTCCATCTTTCTGCGCAAGCCGCTGCAGCTGGAAACCCTCATTTTACCTCATCTTCACGAAAGGGTGCAACACCATAATCGCCATCACCATGATAGGCTAGGCGCCAAAAGGCAGGCTCCAAACTGAACGTTTTTTTGATGTGAATGCCAGGTTGAGTGCAGACATTTCCTGGAATGACTTCACAAGCATTGGAAGTTAGCTTGAGGTTTGAACCTCCGGTTTTCCGGCTTTCTTAGATCTGTTTCACTGTGACACTGTAAGAGCTTCCAGCCAAATCCTCCACCAAATTTCTATCTGGGGAAAGGGTTTTCAGTCGGCGTGTCGTCGTGCTAGCTAGATCTGTCGTCTAAAATCCTGTTTCTGAGGGATGAAACTGATGATGTTTACTCCTTAGATCACCAAAATGCCAAAGTTCAGAAGCTGGAAAATGGCCGGCACACACGTTGGCATTAAAGCTTGCTCCACCATGGGTCATGTCTGACATGACATATGCTCTCCCTACTCTTGGTGTTGTTTCACAACAGAGAAGATAACATGGAAGAACATGAAGAGAGATCGTCAAAGTTATGATATTCTTTGCCAAACTTTTCCATGGCAATGTCTATCAGAGTCGTGGGTCTTGATGCACCCTGCAAACCAAGAACATGATCCACTTCAAGTTGTTCTTTCCACAAACTCCCAAAAAAGGACAGGATCGATTTTAAATGTGAGCGAAGGTTACAGGAAACCATGTTCTTTGCCATGAAAATCTTGAGAGTTTGACAGGTAAAGTTACAGGAAGTCATGGTTTACGATCAAAATCTAGGAACCATGAACCATAGGGACAAAAGGGACAGGAAACCATGGTCTTGATCCATCACAAATCTAGGGATTTCCTGCCAAAGAAAACCAGTCGTTTCTGCTGAGAGCATCCACTCGCCGCTCCACCTTTTCTTTCTGGGCCACTGCACACCACATCATCATTTAGGCATGGGTCAAAATTGCTTGCGGATGAATGGGATGGACTGACCATTTCTAGTAGTAAAGCTTTGCAGTTGTTGACAGCAGCTCCCCATTTTTATATGTTGCTGAAATTCCATGAAATTCTCATATTCGCTGCTGAAGACATCACAATGGTGGTTTGTTTGTGGTATACCCAGTGATGCTTGCTGTTCCATCATCCCATTTGCGTCCATGTTTTGGGTATATCTACTGCGACTTGTTGTTTGAGAACTCGATAATTTGACCCATCCCTAAGTCCCCATGAATTCGGCGCAGTCTGAGCAGTGGCCGCCCTGGTGCTCCCATCCCCCAAATTAGTTCACTTCTAAGGTGGGCCCGGCCCCCGAAATGAATGGATCCAGCAGGAGTTGTTGCTGAAACACTTGCCATGTGGGCCGGCTATACAACCTCGAAAGAATGTGCAAATACCAGGAAATGACAGAACATGTCTACGTGTTTCATGTTCAACATCATGGTTCATGATGCTTTAATATGCTTGACAAGTATGAATCTGGATAAAATGATGGTAAATGGAAGTTTCCTAAAATGGGGGTACCCCCAAATCATCCTTAAGAGTGAGCAAATATCCGTATTTACCTATATGGTTTATGGTGGTAAATTCACCTAAAAAAGTGACCTCCTCGTGGGTTTCGGCTCAGCTCAGAACTGTGGCCGCCCTTCGCCCTTCTCACAAGCCACGATGGCCGAATTAAAGGTCTGGTCGCCCTTGGTGACGAAAAAAAGTGTGATTTGAGGGGATTTAACCATCAAAAATGTTGATTTAACCATGAATAATTGGGTTTTAACTTACCAAGCATGGTGATTTAACATGATGTAACCATCGCAAGAAGGATGTGGATTTTAATTGACCAAACAATTATTGGGTTTCAACTGGCAATCAATTTACCCTATTTGGGATTTTGTGGGACGGTTAAAGTAGCTTAAACAAAATAACAAAATTGATCCCTGGTTTCAAAGCATCCCAAACATATGCTTGGGCACCTACGCCTCAAGAGACCCATTTCGTATCTAAGCACTATGGCTTTGGGCCCTGATACCACCACTGTTTTTTTTTTGCTTGGAAAGCTCTGAACAACAAAAAAAGGCGGTGTTCAACTCTTCAACCCTTCAAAACGACAATTGGAGCATCAGCATGGAGCCGCGGAGCCCCTCACCCCCCAGCTGGATGATCCTGGAGCTTTGGGATCTGGGTCACTATAAATCCTCCAAGATTGGAGGTTTATTGGGTTTACCACACTGGGTTTAGCACCGTAAGTTCCAGATGTGAAAAAAAGTGGAGATCAGCCCAAACCCCACTTCCATAAGCAAATGATGGCAGTCCAGAGGTATCCTCCAGGAATTCAGGTCCTCATGAGCCAAGGGCTGCAAAGCCCGTGACAGCACATTGGGGGACAAGAAATCACACATCCAGAGTTGTGACAAATAGATACATCCATTGCATAAGGGCTACCACGGACCTAAGATTCACACAACCAATCAAAAACGGCCATGCAAAAATTAGATATAAAGGGAGAATAGTGGCCGAAATCGGAGACACCCCAAGGCTTGGACAGGAAAAAGGATCCCAAACCAAGGACACTGACACTTGCGTGTCTTCTGGTTGTTTGGGTTCCCCTTGACTCCCTCAAACAATCCGGCTCAGCAGTGTTAAACGGAGCTGGACCTTACAATGACTCTGCGACATGGGCAAATAAGATGGCCTGGTCAACACTGCTGAGCTAAAGCAGCTAAAGATCAATTGCACACAAGAAACTGATAAGATTCGCAGAGAAAAGATCCATTCGCTGCATTTTTCGCAAGCATTGATCGCCGCACAGCCCGCCATTTCCACCGAGGCCGCCGGAAAGTTCCCGGCGCCAGCGTGGTGCCGGAACCACCAGAGGGCCCTGTCCCAGTGCTGCGCAAACGAATCTGCCACGGAGCCCAGTGTCATGGAATCCATGGAATCCATCACGGTCGTCTTCAAAAGATTGGTCGAAAGGAACCAGCCGTTTGACCTACAGCGTTTCTTTGGAGATTTTGGAGTTGCCTCTCAAAAAAGAAAATCCGCCCGCACCGAAGGTGCTGGGGCGTGATCTTCCGGATGGCACTCGTAAAAGGTTACAGGTTTACCTGGGGGGGGGGGCATTTTTCGGCCAAAACCTCCTGTTTTTGATAGGTCGGGACGCTCGCCTTCAAAAAACACTGTAAAAAACAGTACGGAAGACACCTGTTCGTGAACGCGCCCGTCCAAAATCGGCAAGCGAAAAGTGAAAAAACCCGTGTTTTTCAACTTTTTGACCTCAATTTTTTGGTTTGCAACATCTTTTTTTGCGGTTCCGCAGGTGGCCGGGCCCGGAGGCGGATTTTTGAGTTTTTGGACCCGTTTTCGGACTGATTTTCGTCGTTTTGTGATAGCAGAAACACTGGTTTTTACAGTGTTTTTCTGTTTTCTGCATGCTTGACGGCTAGCTTCAAAACTTCCAAAAACCTCGTAAATTACGCTGTTTTATGTTACGGTGTGAATGAAAACATCGTAAATACCAGTGTTTTTTGACGTTGGTTAAAAAAACACTGTAAATTACAGTGTTTTTGGCCACCTGACCCTCAAAAACCATGGTATTTGCAGTGGTTTCTGCTTCTCACCGCGCAAAAACACTGTAAATAACAGCAATTTCGCCGTTTTTTCATGTTTTTCGTTATTTTTTGAACTGCGTTGGTCCGCTATACATGGCTATCAAATTCTTCGCGTTTTTTTTCCGACAATCAGTACTTTCGGATGTTTTTGGTCTCAATGGCCGACATCATTGGCAGTTACGAGCGGCTGCCCAACGATGCGGTGCGGGCGGTTGCCGTCGCGAAGCGACGTGAATACAAATAAATTTGGGTTAAAGGATGAACATAATCTGTCCATGTTCCTCCGTTTGTAAAGGCAATACAATGGGACACCACAAAGTCTCGTCTCGAAAGCAGTGGTTCGTTTTTTGATTTAAAAGTGGAGGAGAACAAGCCTTGGCACTATAGAAACCTCGAAAAAGATAGAAAAGCAAATGATCACTTATTCTTGCTTTGGATTTGACCAAAATCTGCATCTTTTTGGGGGGCTCAAAAAATATCACGCCAGAGAACTGTGCCGCTGCCGTGATCAGCACATTTCCCAGCGCTCCAGAGCCGCCATTGTGGCCGTTGCTGTGCCAGGAGAAAGCACGTTGCCAGTGCTGCACGGTGCTGCAGCAAGAGATGAGGGAACTGCAGGTGATGAAGTTTGGTCGCACCTCCGGGGGTCGTCTGATGTGGGGACATGTGGGACCATGGTCCATCTTAGAGACCAAAAGAATGATCACAAGGGCAACATGCAAATGGATGACATGGAAATATAATGAAATATATAATATGGATGAATACATATTATGGGATTGGGATTGGATTAGATAGCCTTCAGCAAACATGCCAAACGATATGAATCCGAGGGTGTGGGTTTCTACGCGTTGTTTATCCTTTTGTAAAAGGGTTCGAAACCAAGTTTTTTCAAAGTGAAAGTTCTTGCTGGCAGCACAAGCTACATGATTATCGCTTTAAATTCTCCTGTTTTAAGTAAATTCATAGTTCTCCTTGTTTACTTGCCAACTATATACTTCAAATGAATTCTGATAACCATTCTTATCATGTTTGTTGGGCTGAAAGTTTCTGTTGCTTAAAATCCCCAGCTAGTTAAAACCCTATGTTTTATTATCAAATCCACATTTCGGTACATAGAATATGAATGATGTCCAAATCCACACGGTTGATGGTGATTTTTCCACGTTGCTATAGTCTTTACAGCGCAACGTTCACGCTGACCTTGCTGCGCTGTGAAGTGCCTAAGATCGTTTCGGCCTGCTGCCATTTCTTGGAGGAATCACCTCAGACGTCCGATGAAAAATGTGTAGAAAACCCTCTCTTTATAGCTGGTTGTGGTAATAGGATGTCTGCTATGGGGATATTTTGGGGACATATCATGTCTTTCATGTCTCAAAATGATCTGGCTGGTTAAGCAGAGACCATGATAATCCCCGACATATCAGAAGGCAGTTGGGCAATTTCTAAATCCCGAACCAATTAACAAACAGGGGGGTTGAACACTGCTCAATGGTTTTTTTGCCATGAAATATGATGACATGTGATGAAATATGATGACTTACGATTTTTGTTTGAATTCCTGGAATATATGATGAAGTATTGTATATTGTAAATGTGTGCCTTTAAATTCTGTAAAGGATAAGCTGAAAAGGATAGGAGCCCTGATGCCAATCTCTGCGACAACATGTTTTGTTGGAAACATCTCCTTTAGCGAAGAACGGCAGTCCAGCCCTGATTTCCATGTCATGTGGCAATTTCATTTTACTACTCACTCTGTTGGGTGCTTAGAATCTTCCCAGACGTCGCATCTCTTTGATTCCAACTAGAGATTTTCTAGAATTGTGGCAACCCAACAGCATCCAAGAGTCAACAAATTGAGAATATGTTTTTTTTCTAGGGAACATTCCAACTATCGTGTTTTGGATGACCCTAATCCCGGTTTCATAACCCTACTCAACAAGTCTCCTACATGAGGCTATCCCACGTATGTAAGGATGTATGCATACATATATATATATATATGCATATATAGATAATAGATATAGATATGGATACATTTATGGACCTATGGACTAGATATAACGACTGAATTTTCTACAACCTTTTTTTTGGGTGGGATGGCCATCCAAGTACCATCCGCCAAACAAACATGACTGTGGAAAATCCCATGGCCAAGGAACAGCTCGCAATCAATTCAGTGCTGAAAATCGTGTCCAATTCCATTGCTCTGCTTGTCACCTGACCACGGTTTTTGCTATATAAACCTGCGATCAATAGGTACATGTACATACACATAAACATATTTACATACAAATACGTGTATATATATGTGTGTGTGTATGTATATTAATAAGTACATAACATAAAATTACATCCATAACATAAAATACATGCATACCATACCCTACCATGCCATGCCATGCCATCCCATCGCATTGTATTGCAACGCCCTGCATTGCATATACATACATAAGTACATATGATCCCGTTCGCGCCCCCCCCCCTCATATGGTATGGTGTTACCCCCCACCACATCCACAGGGGGGGATATATAGACATATACATATACATATACATATACAAATACACATTTGACACATACACATACTGCATACGTACATACACACCCATCTATATATATATATGTATATATATATATATACATACATATGTACACTACTTACATATACATATACATTTGTAAATATATATATATAGCTTAAATACGCACATACTTGTATAATATTGTAGATATTCATAAATATAGGGACCATCAGCATCTCTGGGGGAAGGGGGGACCAGACACTGGCCATTTATATATCTATATGTATAAATATATATATATATACATATGTACAAAAAAAAATATATATATATGTATATATACATATATGTATACATGTGTTTGTATATATATATATATATATGTACATACATACATATTCGTTGTTTCACATACACATAAGGATAATTATATATATATAAATAGAGCAAAGTAGAATACAGTAGAGTAGTCTAGGTCTAGGTTGAGGCTCAGGCTAGATTAGATCAAAAGAGGGATTAGTTTAGATTAAACCGATAGATATCGGGCACTTGGAGATGATGGTCATGCCCTCTCAGTCCCTCGCGTCGTTTCTGTTGCACAGTAGCTGCATGGCATCCAACTCAAAAACAAAAATATGGGCCAGAAGACTGGGAAACGAATCCCAAAGCAGGAACAGAGCGGTGTATGAATCTCTATGATGTTTACTCATCTGGGGCCCTTAGTTCTGACTCAAACCCACGTCCAATTCCGTTCGGAATCTTGGCCACCATCAATAGTTAAAAGAGCTGAGCAAATGGATCAAACCTTTTCGTGGTTTTGTCGCGCCTGATGATGATCATGATGATGATGGCGATGATACTGATAACAATCTATCTATTTGGGCAGCCGATGTTTGGAAGGAACCCTTTGCTGCTGCTTGCTTTCGGGATTGAACGAACCTATATACATATATATAAATATACGAGCACACAAATAAAAAGATTCATTGTTAATGTATTCACATACAGTTGTTTTCCAAACAAACAAACATGTACTTCTACATATATATCTAGACAGTCTATTTATACAAATATATGTACAAGTACATGTTCAATGAAAATAATATGTAGATAATATGTACAGGTATATTTTCTATATACACTTCAATGACGTACTTGTATAAAATGCGATATTAGATCTGTATTGTACGTAAAGATACTAAACTAAACTGTAGTGGTATACTTATATTTGAAATCATTGAATTTCTATGATGATCATATGTTAAATATAAACACACTGTACATTGTTATGCACAAGTCACATCATAGCTCGACCAAGTGGCATCATCATTCACTGCCACTGCGGCGCTCCATCGATTCGCCCCAGCGAAGGCCTTCAAAGTGGCCGTGTAGGTCACTAAGCTGGGCTGGATCCTTGGCCAAATGAAGGGGAGGCGGTCAAGTGTGTCTGTGCGTGTGTGTGTGCACGTGTATGTATGTCAATGTAAGTGTATGTATATATATATATATGTATATATACACACAGTGCAAGTGAAATCATTTGTATACAGGCTTCACAGTTCCACTCTCATCCGCAGCTTGGTGAGTACAAAAAGGAGTGCCGGCCGATCCATCTCGCATAGCCAGATCTTTGAGCCATAGTCCTCCTTGTGTGCAACGTCCGTTCAGCTTGGGCATCCCTACCATTGCAGCGGAGCCTCATCAGAGGCTTGTGTGAGAAGGCGCCTTGGACCATACCTCGGCTTGTTGATCAACTGGGTGTCATGAGTATGAAAATGTCTCTGGACAAGTGCCTAGTCAACGACGATGGCAACAAGCAGAGGAAGATCCACCAGACATTCCCATGGCCGAGCCACCAATACCACATGCCAGATACTGGACAAAAAGGCCATTGAATGTTACACCACAAGAACCAGCAGCTAAAGAAGCTCCACCACTCCGAGCAAGAGGCGCGGCAGCGAGCAGTACAAGCTTCGAGGCCGAGGCTTGGTGGTCTCAAGTTCACTTCTCTGATGCTTCTGAGGAGTCAACGGCATTCTGGAATGATCCAGATGCGGCAGTGCAGATCGCAATTGATATGCCGACCAGCCAGTGAGGTTGGAAACACCTGGAGGGAGACATGACCAGCTACTTCATAGCTGCAATGCGAAAGCGAGCTGTCGGACTGAATGAGAAGAAGGTGGATGCCGAAACACGAGCACAGCTCGAAGGAGCAAAAGGAATCGAGGTGAAGAACTTCATAGCGGCAAAGGCCATAGGGATGAGATGGATTTTGACATGGAAAGTCAAGGACGATGGTAGCTGTAAGCCAAAAGCTCGAGCTATCCTCCTTGGCTACCAAGATCCAGGCTACGAGCATAGGGCTACAACAACACCTGTGATGACAAAGCAAAGTCGTCAGATGCTTCTGCAGATAGCCGCCATCAAGAGATGGAAGACTCAGAAAGGTGACGTCTCAGGGGCTTTCTTGCAGAAAAGAGGGTACCCAGGTGACCTCTTTTGTGTGTCGTGCCATGCCCTGAAATATGTCAGGCTATGGGCATTAGCAAAGATATTAATTATACCCCGTGTAAAACGTAGTTGTTATGGCTTAGTTGATGCTCCCATAGAATGGTATCGCAATGTTTCTAGCTACTTTGAAGGTCTAGGTCTGGTCAAAACGTGGGCTGATCCTTGCATGTGGCTTTGGAAACCCCAAGGGAAACTCCGAGGGATGATTAGCTGTCATGTAGATGACTTTGTATACACTGGTGGCAGGGAAGATCCTGAATGGGAAAACCTGCTCACCAAAATCCGAGAACAGTATGCTTGGGGCTCATGGGAGATAGGGAAGCTTGTACAGTATGGAGTTCTTGTTTGAAGAACAACCTGACAATAGCTATCACTTGTCACAGCCCAGCTACATGGAGAAGGTGAATGAAATTCCAATCAGCTCTAGTCGTCGAAAGGAACACCAAAGTGAACTGATCAGCCGTGAATAAACACAACTTAGAGCAGCACTGGGATCACTGAGCTGGCATGCCCAACAAGTGGCACCACACTTTTCTGCAGAGGTAGATTTGTTGTTGTCAGGGATCGCCCATGGATCAGTTGAGACCATACTTAAGACCAATAAGCCAATCCATGCAGCACGCCAGCGGAAGGATCATAAAATGATCATCCACCGCTTTCCTCAAGATGTGGAAGTGGGTCTCTTCGTGTGGGCCGACGCAGTGGGACAAAATAGAAAGACGGCAGCGGCACTCAGGGTTTGTTCCTAGGATTAGCTCCAGTGCCCTTGCTTGAAGGAAACATGGAAAAAGTCTCTCCCATCTGTTGGCATGCTAACAAAATCGAAAGGGTTGTCCGGAGTCCAGGAGCAGCTGAGGCAGCTGCAGTTGTGAATGGAGAAGATGTTCTGTTTCATGCTAGGTACCAATGGGGCGAACTGTTGGGTCCTCCTTTGGATGTGTTTGACATTGATGCTACTGTAAATACTGTGGTAGGAGGGGCCATCTCAGATTCTAGAAATGCGTATGACCGGTTGCAAACTGAAGAATTCAACACTCGGGACACTTGATGTGTGTAAAACATGCGCAAAGGCATAATCAGGTCGTCCATTTGAGGTGGGTTCACTCTGAAGCACAGTTGGGACATGCACTGACTAAACCGAATGCCAAGGAGCTCGATCATTTTTATCAACTAGGAAGAAGTAGATGGCGAATAGTTAGTGATGATGAGATGCGATCCGCGAGAAAACGAAAGCAAACTGGCATGGAGATCTTGGAAAATCAACAGCGTGCACCTGACTTACCTGCACAACGTGCGACCTTTGGAAAACATGGGTTTTGATTGCGAAATGGTTTTCCATTCCTGGAGGGGGACCAATGCAAGTGAAATCACTTGTATACAGGCTTCGCAGTTCCACGCTCATCCGCAGCTTGGTGAGGACAAAAAGGAGTGCCGGCCGATCCATCTCGCATAGCCAGATCTTTGAGCCATAGTCCTCCTTGTGTGCAACGTCCGTTCAGCTTGGGCATCCCTACCATTGCACTTGCACACAGTATACATATGCGTACATATACCATATGTATATTTATATGTATGAAAAATAAATCAACTGTAAATTTTACAGCCTGACAAAATAGGTCGTGAAATGGTGCGGGGGATACTCAAACAATGGCCTTAGGAACCTGCCCTCCTGCTGATAGCCACTACCTTGTGATGATTTCGACATTCTGGTTTGGGAGTTCCCAACATAACCGCAGACATAGCAGATGTGGTTGTCTTTTCTATCCAACTTAGTTTCACAGAAGTGGCTACGTAAGGAAATCAAGGAGAGACGGGTGACACAAACCAGTTAGTGGATTCTGAAAATTGGGGTGCCTAAAAGCCATTGCAGCCATTGATTTCCCTGTTAAAACAAAGATAAACTTTAGATGATGTTGGGCTTCCCGATGGGAAAAAAAAACATGTGGAGTATGGATGCCCCCACACGATTGCATGGCAATTGGTGGATGACCACAGAAACAGCATAAAAGTTGTTGCTTCCCCACTGTTCAATACCAACACAATCTACATATAACATCAAGTGACAGATGTTTCCATCAAAATTGATCAGTTCTTAATCTATGAACGCACCCGTCACCAATCTGTTTTCCCACTGTTTGATGGTAAACATCGAGGCATTTCTTTTAACACCCCTCTTCAATACACAAAAAGAAAAATGTCCTTCAACCCCCCAGCTTTGACAGCACTTGGATGCCTATCGAACAGTGTAAATGATTACAATGCTAATAATCATGCCTCTCTGCGGGAGGTCCTAAAATGAGGGGGCCCTGAAATCATTCAAATTTTGTCGTTTCTACTGTGGAAACCACTGCTTTGAGATGCTCAGCTTGAAGGAACCCCAAATCTCATTAATGGCATGAACCCTTGTTGTAAGGTTCCCTAAAGTTTACTTAAAGTTTATTAATCAGTTGCTAAGCTGGAATGATCATCCAACTACACCATATTAAGACCGATATTCGAAGGATGATTGATTCCCAGCAATGGTTCAAAGGAAAACCTTACAGGAATCCCGTATTTGGATGGAATTAGTTAGTACAACCCATGGTTTCAGCGTAGGATTTTCCCTGCACCAAGGCTAGTCAATGATGTTGTTTGATTGGCCAAGCATTATTTTCCCCATCAGTATTGCCGTAAATGGCTGGTCAACCTCTTACTTTCACACCATATATCATATCAGGTTGGTTATAGTTGTAATAAGTATCAGAGATGTGTGTATGTTTAAACATATAATTATTTATATATATATATATATATCCCATGAAATTCCCGTGCGTATCTTGATTTTATCGTTCATTATTCCCCTTGCTGTTGCATCTTTGAAGCAGCCAATCATCAAATCTCCATTCAACTTCAACATAGCCCTTTTTGATGTTATAAAAATGTTATAGCCTAAATAGCCCCATAATTTAACAGACCCACTTGGGGGGCTCTTGAAATGGGGAGTCCCCAAGTCACCATTGTTTACAAAAGATAAAATAGTTTAATGAGCCGAATGACTACCCCCATGACAAAACAGAAACCTCCATACCATTGACCAAAGGAAGTTTAGAAGTCAAACTTCCGACAATATAAGCAGCAGAGGTGGGAAGAGCCAAAGAAAAGAAAGGAAGAAGCAAGGAGGGTCGAAAAGTAGGCGCGCTAAAGCGGTGGGTGCGGAGCCATCTGCGGAGATGAGAGATGAAGAAGTGCATGCGGTTGTGACGCGAAGCAGAAGTCAAACTGCGCAAAACACCTCAGTGTCGCAGCACTTTTGGAAGTTGAGATGTGGAAAGTGCGCGTTGCTGCGGCGCGAAGCACATTTGGACGTCAAGCCCTTTTGGAAGTTGAGATGTTCAAAAAGTGCACACGCCTTTGTGGCACGAAGCACATCTCGAAGTCAAAGTGCCAAAGCCGCCTCATGCTCCAAGCACGCTTATGGTGCGAAGCACATTCCGAAGTCAAAAGTGTGAAAAACTGGCTGTCTCGGGCCATTTTTGGAAGTCGGATGTTGAAAATTTGCAGGGCTTTGTGGTGCGAAACACATTTCGAAGCAAAATGTAAAACACCACACGTTCCCATTTTTATCGATGTTGGAGCGTCATTTCTCCTGGCAGGCGCAATGGGTTCTGCACCTTGCCAAAAAAGCGAAACGTGAAGGTTTTGTAGCATTTGCAAAAACGATGGCAGGCGTGGGACATTTGAAGAGGATCTGCAAACATGTATTTCGGCCGCAGGCGCAGTACAAAAGACGCTCTAATCAGACATGATTGGAGGTCAGGGAGTAGATTTCCTGAGATGGGTTGCATTTTGGAGCATCAGATCTGTAGGTTTGCTAAGATGATTTTGCGCAACAGGTGCAGCACTTGTGGTTTAGTCCTGGCCTGGCCTCAGTTTTTCATGGCGGGCCGCCAGGTCTGCACTGAACTTTCCACTTTTGAAGTCTCGCAGAATTGCTTTGCCATCCATCAGTTCGCTCCATGAATTCGCTCTGCCATGAATCGCAACAACTCACCACTCCTATAGGTGTCCTATCTTTGAAACTTCCGCCACCGCCTTGTGCGGTATCTACTGGTATAGATTGATTAGATTGATAATTCAATAATTGACATTGGTTTACTGATAATGCGATAATTCAGTCATTGATATAACATGATCAAGCGCCATAATTAGACCCACTTGCCATTCCTGGAAGCGCCAAGGCCGAGCTACAAGCCGCTTGCATCTCTCATCAGCTGCACGATGCGTGGCCAGGAGTTGCTGCAGGCCTTGAGGGCGGCACTGTTGGTCACCACATTGGGCCTGTGTGGCATAACAGCAACACCTGGGAGTGGATTTTTTGGGAGCAAAACTTTGGATTTCACCGCAAAAACTGAGAAAATTCTGGGTGAAACCAGGAAACATTTGAGGGAATCATCTGAGGGTGCGAGGTGTTTTGGACTGTTAGGATCACACAGTGCCCGAAATGCTGGCACACCATGGGGCATCCACAGTCTTGATGCTTAAGTTTTGCCAAAAACGCCATTGAATGATCTCCCATTTTTGATGGTCAAAGAAAAACGAATTTCCGCCGTTTCACCTCTTTTTCAATCCACAGTTTTGACGCTTCAATCCTCATGTTTTCTGGTGAAATCCAAAAGATAAGCGCTGTTTCAACATCCTTTTGTCTCTCAATTTTGCAAGGTCCACATGTTTGATTCTTGACTCCATTCTTTGCTGGTTAACTCCCCGTTTTTGATGATTGAATAATCCGTTTTTCGATGGTCCCCAAATCCCTTGCCCCAACGTTTCCTCAACGTCTCCTCCCGCAGCATCTGCATCATCTGCCCTGCATGGCGCCAGGCACGCCCCAGAGCGCAGCCATGCAATGCAGTACCAAAGCTGATGACGTCGCGCGCGAACGCTGCGGAAGGGCAGCAGGGCATGAGGCCTTGGTTAACCGACCAAAATGGTCAGATTTCAGCCAGAAAAATAGGGGGTGAGCAAGACGAAATGAGGTTAGACCAACAGAAATGCCGGTCTTAACCAACAAAGGTCCAAATTCACATAATTTAAAAATATGTCAAATAAATAGCCATCAAAATCCGGAGCAAAACCTAGGGAATTATCCGGAGAAAAAATGGGAGTTAACAAAACACAAACCCAAAAGAAAAAATATTATATACTTTGTTTGGAAAATCAACAAAGATGAGGAATTAACCACAACAACGATCAAACGACCCAAAAAAAGATTCAGCCAGCAAAAACAGGGGACTCTGTATTTTATATATATATATATATATACATATGTATATATATATATAAAGCAACAGCCATGCAAATATCAACAAAAGCATGATGATTAAAGTACCAAAACGAGGACGGCAATTTAAAATTGCAAATATCATAGAATATCAACAAAACAAAAAACTGGTTGGTGGTTTGAACATTCCCCTGGAAAAATACTAGACCTTAGGGATCACCATCCCAAATAATCATTAAAGATGTTGGAACATAAAAACATATCTCAAGGTTTCCAAATTTAGGATTTTGCCACGCTTATTCGATCCGAAACCATGCCCAGCCACTGAAGAGCCACAAGGCCTTCTGCCACTCAGAGGCCGCAGCCACGGCAGAGATCACCAAGTTCCAAGAGGTCGCGTCCAGCCCGACGAAGTCCGTGATTCCAAGGCGCGCGGCTAAGCAGCTGAGGGCGTTGGGCCACATGGAAGGCTCCTCCAGGATGTGACAAATCATTGTTTTGTGATGGAAAAACAAGGAAACCATGGAGCTAAAATGGACCGGACCATAAAAGATGCGGAGATCCATTCGCAGAAAAAAGGGAACTTGAAAATTAAAGGACCGGATAACCCCACAAGTCAACTTCTTCCAACAAGCAACAAAAGAAAGGCAAAGACGGCATGGGGTAAGCAAGAAAGAGAAAAGGGATGGTGAAGGATTGGTGTGGAGTAAGTTATGTGTGGACGAGTATGTGTGAGTAAGTTGTGTATGGATGAGTTGTGTTTGTGTGTGAGGTGTGTGTGTGTGCGAGTATGTGTGTGTGGTGTGCGGCCACGATCAAAGATGCCCCACGCCAGGAAGTGCGGCGAAGGGCAATCGATGCGTGACCATTGATTATGTGTCCGCAAACGTACAGCGCAGACCATCACGAAAACGGATGGCCCACGACTGGCGTTTGGATGATGTGTGTGTGTGTGTGGGTGTGTGTGTGTGTGCGTGGGCGTGTATGCGTGCGTGCGTGCGTGCGTGCGTGCGTGGGTGCGTGCGTGCGTGCGTGCGTGTGTGTGGGTGTGTGTGTGTGTGTTTGTCTGTGTGTGTGTGTGTTTGTCTGTGTGTGTGTGTTTGTCTGTGTGTGTGTGTGTGTGGGTGTTTGTCTGTGTGTGTGTATGTGTGTGTGTACGTGTGTGTATGTGTGTGTGTCTGTGTGTGTGTGTGTGAGTGCGGGTGTCGGCGTGGACCATGTACGCGATGAGGTCAGTACCTGGCAGGTAGTATCAGAAGATGCGATCACGCTGAAATTGCAACAAAACAGCTGTCCATGGGCAGTGCAGAATTTAGCCTACAACGCTCCTGTTCCTCTTGGCTTGTCAACTACTGCCCCACGACACCGGTGCAGACAAGCGCATGAGAAACAAACACAGCTGCACCTTTCGAAGTTTTGCCGCTATGATTCATCGGATAACGCATTTGCTTCTCGCATCAACTATCGCACAGTGCTTCAATGTGGCCACAGGAGCTATGGAAACTACCTTGCCTCAATCCATCGGATGACACACTTCCTTCTCGAACAACTGTCGCAGTGTGATAAACTCTCTTCAAGAGGAGAGGCATCATCTTTGCACGGTGCATCAATGTGCCCACACAAGCTGTTAACACAAACTTCAATATCGCAGGCATCATCTTCGCACATTGCATCAATGCGCCCACGACAGCTGTTGACAGTGTACCATCCCATGACATGAAGCTCTCGCGACATCTGCCTACATGGCATCATAAGGCAGTAGAGCAAAATACAAATAATGGTAGCTACCTCGCCTCAATTCATCGGATGACACACTTCCTTCTCGTAACAACTGTCGCACTCTGATAAACTTTCTTCAGCAGGCATCATCTTCGCACAGCGCATCAATGTGCCGACACAAGCTGTTAGTATAAACTTCGCTATCGCAGGCATCATCTTCGCACATTGCATCAATGCGCCCACGACAGCTGTTGACAGTGACATACAAATAGCTGCAACTGTTTGCACAGAACCTGTTCTGAGCTGGGACGAACGCCATCTTTTCTTTCGATCACATTTGCATCGTGTTCAGGAGCATATAGTGTTTGTCCTTGCGCAACTGCTGAATGCTTTTTGCAAATGCCATGCCACCGTTCTTCAAGAAATTGTACGATGCGTTCCGCTGATCAGTCAAACAAGAAATCGTACAGATCTCCACGATTTCGCGCTGAACCGATCAACGTAATGCTTCGTACAACTTTTTGAAAATGGTGGCATGGCATTTGCCAAAAGCATTCAGCAGTTATGGAAGGAGGACTTAGCATCAAATGCATCTTCGCACGGCGCGTCAATCGATAAAGAGCATATAGTCTTTGTTCTCAACTCCCAGTTTGTAAGTACGTCCGAGACCAAAAAGGAGTAGATGAAAATCCAGAAACAGTTTCTATCCAGTCTGCCTGTAGTGATACCATTCTGGCAGACTGCATGCATGCTTTCCAGTGCTCCGACAGCCGTTATACCGCAAGAGTCTGCATCCGGTCTGCAGTGACACCGCAAACCGTTATCCACGTGCCTCGATTGCATCAAACCTTGACGCAGAGCAAACACAGGAAACCCAGGGTCTCTGCCTGGACCGTCCAGCCACAGACGCTGGGAACTGACTCGCAAGGTCGAACTGATGCTGTATCTGTAACTGTTCCTGAAGATTCGGTGGCAGAATTGATTCTGCACTGCTCACGCACGTCAGCTCTCACCCGCGCGACCCGGCCCAACCCGCTCGCGGACCCAGGGCTGCGCCGGGCAGACCGTCGAGGCTGAAAAAAAAAGCGGTTGCATGTTGAGTGGTTCAGCATGCTGTCTGTTGGGTAATAGCGTTGCGTCGTAGTCTTGACCTGGTCGGTCTTTTTCCAGGCTGCCCGCTCGGGCAGCCTGGCCCACCCTCCCTACCTCCCCACATGGGGCCTGCCAGCAACTCTGCCGCAACACTTACAGCAGAAGCACCGCCAGGCCACATCAGAAGAACCGCATCATCACAGAAACCGCCCGTCAAAGAAAAGTTCGAGACAAAAAATCTTTCTGCGATGCAAAGTCACAAATTTTAAGAACCAAAAGAACTGACGGTCACATTACTGCAATGTTACTGAGCATGGTTCTTTGCAAACCATTGCGCCAAACCAATGTCAAAGCATGCACCAACAAAACCGCGCCTGCCCTACGGTCACAGGCGCGATGACGATACCGGAACGGAAATGTACCTGGTGGCACAAGGATAGCGATGTACATGGAGCTGTTATCAAAGCAACAAATACACAAAGGAAAAAAATGAGGTTGCCGCACGAATGCCACCTTTTCGCCTGGATTAAAATCTTGACAAGGTCTGTAGCACTTCTTCCCACAGTGGGGCAAAATGCAAACATGTCACGAACATTTCTCATGTAGCCGTGGCGACTGCAGTCTTCCCACATTGAGTCAACCATGGGTCCCACAGCTAACAAAAGGTATGATGGCCGTCGTCATTCTCATGTCTTCCCACATTGAGTCAAACATGAGATGACAGCCGAAAACAGATTCATTCGCCGGCCGCGCTTGTGTCTTCCCACAGTGAGTCAACACTTGCACGTCGGGCGACGTCAATACGGCGCACAATTGCACACTCAGGCGCCGTCCTCTGCCATCGCTGTCTCTTCAGGCGTTTGCTCGACGGCGATGGCGAGTCGTTTCATTGGTGTCCATGTCGAATCATATGTGATGGTCTGTGGGGCACTCACCTCTGACTGGTACAGCTGCATCAGAAATCGTGTGGCTCCTTCCACACGGTGCGCTTCAACTGGTACGTGCCAGAGCACACTCCACTCGCCTTCTTCTTCGGTGTGGGCCAAGACCACCAAGTGCGCTTCGCCTGCGCGGCCTCGTAGCATCCAATTGACTACCGAAGCCGGACCAGCGCTCCGCAGCTTTGCCCGGTGCGTCACACTTGTCTCGGCGGTGCCACACAGCAGGCAATCGACGGATCTCTTCACCCGCATTGCTGAGACGGCTGTGTTGTCTTGCTGCAGAGCTTCATCATCGGGCAAGGTCACATCATTGAAAGCGACCAGTGCCCGCACGAAGCTGGCTTCCACGTCACCAATGCAAATCAACCCCAACCGCACATCGACTTGCAGCATGTTCAAAGGTGCCACGGGGCAGCCAGTGTTCAAAAGGCAGTGTGGCACTTTCCGCTGGAGCGTGGCAGGCTCCACGACAGCATTGGCTCCGCTGGCCCGCCAGCACGGCTGCAGATGACGGCACTCTAGCTCTAGAGTTTGTTGATAATCGTTCTCACGGAAAGTGAATCTGCAAAGCCACTGGGCCCCACGGAACAAGTCACGCAGCTGCAAGCGCACGGCCGGGGTGTCGTGCACCGTCTAGGAGAGCGTGCAACCCATGCTGGCAGCTGCTCGCAGCACCAGTTCGTGGTACAGCACGATGGTGCACTGGCAGTTGCAATCTGCAAGCGTGAGCCTGAGAGCAAAGCGTTTCTCGGTGCCGTCCGTCGGATGGGCCTCAAAGCTAGGAAGCAACGTACAGACAGCCAGGAAGCAACGTACAGCCGGTGCAATACGGCTTTTGATTACAAACAGATACCAAACACAATTAAAGAAGATCGCACAAGAACGGCTGGAGTCCACGCCTCGCACGGTGCTGCTTTCTTGCACTTCGCACACGAATCGATGAGCCACACATCCGTTTCCGTCTTCACAGACGAAATGCCTAGAACTTGCAAACCGACAACCTCAAAGACCGTCTCCAACTTGCGCAGTTGTCCAGGTACGATCGCTCCCACGAGAGCACTCAAGGATGAGGGGGTGGCAGGGCAACCAATCCAATCCTTCACAGGAATTTCCGTCAACATTCGGCAATTGTCTTGGTGAGCTAGCTCTGCCTGCCTGCAGCAAGGGTATGTTGAGCAAAAGGTAAAAGAAACGGAACAGCCAAAGGAAACATCATACAGCCAAGAGACAATGCCGTCGCCATCTCTGCACTGCATGGCACCAGAGACGTGCCACGCCAGCTGCCGATCTCCCACGATCTTTCATCCTTGCGCTTGGTGATCAAAACCTGGTAGAGCATCAGACTCGTTCCAGCTGTCTGTGCTGCCAATTCTTCAGCCTGCTCATGCCAAAAAGAACATCTCACTCGCGTTGCCCCTTGCTGCACAATAGCATTGCACACCATCGCAGCACCTTCCTTCGTCTGACGTTCCACCGACCCTGGATTCTCCACAATTGTGACCGAAACACAAATCTGCTGCCGATCTCGGACCCGATCCAAAGCAGAGAGCGGCACTAGCGGATGCACGGCCGGAATTCCCTGCCACGGACTTTCGTCAAGCTTCTGCACAATGACCTGTAGTCCCAAAGGTCCTTTCAGATTCAAATGGTAATGCAGCCGCGAGGTAGAGTATTGGGCCGGCGCAGATACCACAGCAGCTCCTTGGATGGAGACCACATCACCGACCTGGCATTTTTGTGCTAACTTGTCTCCGTTCTCGCCCCAAGCTTCCACGTAGAGCACTTCACTCAAGCTCTGCGTAGCAGCGATATGCGCTTCCAACTTCCGAAGCGTGCGGGTCTCTGGCAAACCTTTTGCAGCTTTGCCGCCCTTGCCTTTTCTGCCTCCACTGGGCGCTGCCGCCGCTTGGGTTCCTTTTCTCGACTGGATCTCTTGGTGCTTGAGGATCACGATGCGCCCAGCCACGGCAGTGTTCTGGTCGCCGCGGTACTCGGACGGCTTCAAGCACGTCACTGCCATGTTCGTGCTTCTGGCCGTACCCATGCGGTCCCAATATTCTATGCAGCTTGCTTTGATGTACAACTGTGAACTCATAAATGCATTATTGAAAACATTTGGTGGTCTTTATGCTCTGGTGGATGTGGTGCCTTCTTTCCACGTTGGGCCAAAGCCACCAGAACGGCAATCGATGATTCGATATTGATCTAGAACGCTGTTTGTATAGTGTTGTATGAGCTACCAAGTGATAACCACAAGTGTCGAGCCGTCGGTACCGAGCCAAAAGCACCTTCGAAAGGAGCATCTCTGCACACGATTTTGCAAGAATGAAGGAACATGTGACGGAAACATCTCAGCACGAAACAAAGATAACAGCCACGTCTCCATGAATCGACGAGTCCGCGGCTCCGCAGACTGACCTGGCGCATGCGTGCCAGAGAACAGTGGCATTTTGAACACCTTGAACACCTTTGCTTGTAAACTACCAAATCTCTTCGAACAACGTCATGAAACAAAGCTAAAAGTACACCATCTTCACCACGCCTGCCACGCAAAGTGCCGCGGCGTCACAGGCGCCAAATCCCGGCCCAAGGGCGCCACCCAGTACCATCTGTCCCACGCCTGCCACGCAAAACGACGGCAGATGTCAGTTTGTGCCACGCCTGCCACGTGAAACGAAGGTGGATGTGAGGTTGTGCCACGCCTGCCACGCAAAGTGCCGCGGCGTCACAGGCGCCCAAGCCAGTCCAAGCGCGCCACCCAGTGCCATGAGTGCCACGCCTGCCACGCAAAACGACGGTAGATGTGAGTTTGTGCCACGCCTGCCACGCAAACCGACAGTAGATGTGAGTTTGTGCCACGCCTGCCACGCAAAGTGCCGCGGCGTCACGGGCGCCCAAGCCAGTCCAAGCGCGCCACCCAGTGCCGTGAGTGCCACGCCTGCCACGTGAAACGAAGGTAGATGTGAGTTTGTGCCACGCCTGCCACGTGAAACGAAGGTGGATGTCAGGTTGTGCCACGCCTGCCACGCAAAGTGCCGCGGCGTCACAGGCGCCAAATCCCGGCCCAAGGGCGCCACCCAGTACCATAAGTGCCACGCCTGCCACGCAAAACGACGGTGGATGTGACTTTGTGCCACGCCTGCCACGCAAAACGACGGTGGATGTGAGTTTGTGCCACGCCTGCCACGCAAAGTGCCGCGGCGTCACAGGCGCCAAATCCCGGCCCAAGGGCGCCACCCAGTACCATAAGTGCCACGCCTGCCACGCAAAACGACGGTGGATGTGACTTTGTGCCACGCCTGCCACGCAAAACGACGGTGGATGTGAGTTTGTGCCACGCCTGCCACGCAAAGTGCCGTGGCGTCACAGGCGCCAAATCCCGGCCCAAGGGCGCCACCCAGTACCATCTGTCCCACGCCTGCCACGCAAAACGACGGCAGATGTCAGTTTGTGCCACGCCTGCCACGTGAAACGAAGGTGGATGTCAGGTTGTGCCACGCCTGCCACGCAAAGTGGCGCGGCGCCCCAGGCGCCAAATCCCGGCCCAAGGGCGCCACCCAGTACCATCTGTCCCACGCCTGCCACGCAAAACGACGGCAGATGTCAGTTTGTGCCACGCCTGCCACGTGAAACGAAGGTGGATGTGAGGTTGTGCCACGCCTGCCACGCAACGTGAAACGAAGGTGGATGTGAGGTTGTGTGTGTGTGTGAGTGTGTGTGTGTTAAGTTTGTGTATGTGAAGTTATTGTATGTTATTAAGGAAGTTATTGTATGTTAAGTGTGTGTATGTGTTAAGTTTCTGTATGTCAAGTTGTGTTAAGTTTGTGTGTGTGTGAAGTTATGTGTGTATGTGTCAAGTTGTGTTAAGTTTGTGTGTGTGTGTGAAGTTATGTGTGTGTGTGTATGTGAAGTTATTGTATGTTATTAAGGAAGTTATTGTATGTTAAGTGTGTGTATGTGTTAAGTTTCTGTATGTCAAGTTGTGTTAAGTTTGTGTGTGTGTGTGAAGTTATGTGTGTATGTGTCAAGTTGTGTTAAGTTTGTGTGTGTGTGAAGTTATGTGTGTGTCTGTGTGAAGTTATGTGTGTGTGTGTTATGTATGTTATGTTAAGTTTGTGTGTGTGAAGTTTGTGTGTAGTGTGTGTGGAGGAGGGTTAAGTTTGTGTGTGTGTGAAGTTATGTGTGTGTGTGTGTGTCAAGTTGTGTTAAGTTTGTGTGTGTGTGAAGTTATGTGTGTGTGTGTTATGTATGTTATGTTAAGTTTGTGTGTGTGAAGTTATTGTCTGTGAAGTTTGTGTATGTGAAGTTTGTGTGTAGTGAAGGAGGAGGGTGGGAGGAGGAGGAGGAGGAGGAGGAGAAGGAGGAGCCCGGGATACAGAATCAAAAACAAGAACCCCACACAAAGATGTGGGGAATAATACTGGCCAATGATGTGCTTCTTTTAGTGCAAATGGAGGGGTCTGTTCGCTATACCTGGCACCATCGTCATCATCATCATCATCATCAACTATCGGTGTTGTTTAGTCGCCCACAAAGATGATCCAACTCCAGGATCCATGAAATAACCTCATCAAGGTTTTTATTGCCAAAAACAGGGATACAAACCACGTTGACACATACCCAACTTGGGATCAAACGAACCAAAAAGTTGGATGCTTCACCAACCAAACATGGGTATCAGTCAAATTTGCAGGCCTTTGGGCTTCTCATCTATACAACAGGTATGTCGTTTTTCTGCCCCAAGTGAGCGCGGCACCTCCCATGTTCCCCTCCTGCCCCACACCTTTCCCCCCACTCCTCCCCACCACCCCATACCTTGCCCCACCCCGTCCCCCCTCGCCGAAAGCCACGCCAGGGCAAGAAAAAGAAAGCAAATCAAAGCCCCATACACACTATGTATACTCTCTATGTATGTATATATATATATATATAGATAAACATACACTCTATATATATATATGTAAATATATTTATAATTATATATATAGCTCTATATAGATATACATATAGATATAGATATAGATATCCGGCATCATTTCCCTAGAACGGTCGTGAAAAACAGGTTGCACTTTGTGCAACCCTTCTTTTCAAGACATCATCACATCTCTTTCGTATCTCCATCATGGCCTCATACCTCACTCTCCCCTCCTCCTCCTCCCTCCGTACATATCTTGCCCCCCCTCCACCCCCAATCCAGTACATACTTAGTGGGCGAAGAAAAAGCTGCGGAGGGAGCGGGTAGAGACGGGGCCGAGGAGGGAAGGGTGGCAGGGGAAGGGAAGGACGCGGGGAAGGGGGGAGGAAGGGTTAGACGCAGCAGCGAGCAGAAAAACGACATAATTCGACAAACTTTTTGATAGTAACAGTACCCTTTTCACAGTATGAGATACAGTAAGATTCACAGAAATGGGGATCCACGGGGATATACCACCCACAAGGCCGGGGAGATGACAAATATGCTTTCTTTGCCTCGACAATGGACCAAGAAGCGTGTTTTGCATCTTTCTGGACCCCCATCGCACATCTGCCCTGGCAAAAAATACAATCCTGCCAAATCATAGAAATGTGCAACAATGATGTTGAAATGCTGAGTAGTGCACGTCCAGAATATGACTTCAAACAAGGTAACCAAAAGACTACCCAACGCCGCAAGCCCAGTTCAAGGGTCCAAAGCAGCCACCGCTGCATTGAAGCCGAAGACGTTGCATTGGTGCCCTGCCTCAAGGTAATGAAGGGCATCTGGCAGTCACGGAGGAATTGGGATGGGTCAATTTTGTTCAGATTCGTGGATGGGTCAATGTGTGATCTCCAAACGGTTGGTTTAAGATGGTTACAGTAAATCAATTGAACCTAGCAAAGCGGATGAAAAAAAACAACAAACGTGCTGGTCAACTTCGGATCAAGTTCAGATCATGTCAAACCTGGATAGACATATTATATATATACAAGATTTGAGCCAAATATTGGCAAAAAATTGCAAGCAAGAAGACTTGAAGCTCAAATCTGGGCACCCCAAAGACATTGCTTCCTGCTCATAGACTTATTTACAGGACCAATTTGGGATAGAGAAATCCTTCTTGGCAGCTCTATGGCGCTGTGATCGTCATAGCACCCCTTCCAGCCCAAAGAAGCTCCATCTCTCCATCTACTTATCTAGTCGAATCTAGTAAGCTAATCTAATCTGTCCTGATATGTATATATATATATATCCTATACTATATATTTATATATACATACTATATATTACTATATATGTAGTGTATATATATATATGTGTATATATATATGTGTGTATATATATTAATATATATATATGTATATGTATAGGGCTGGATGAATTTGAACGTCACGAACCTTAAGTCAGATGGCTTCCCTTACCAACCATAATCTATGAGGCCGCAGTGATGTCGCCAAAATTCAGTCGAATAATGATATGTCAAAAACAATGTAAGGAATCCATGCGGTCTACACCCACAAGCCATCACCCATTCTCTCTCTATCTATCTATCTATCTATCTATCTATCTATCTATCTATCTATCTATCTACCTATCCCTATGTGTCTCTATTAATCTATATCTCCATCTACCGGAAAATCCATCTACCCATCTATATCTGTAATCTACAGTTTTTTCTTCCCCACCTGGGTCACGTCCATCAACGCCTGGAAGGCCCTGCGCCACTTGCGTCGTCCCAGCACCGCGATCAGCGTGCCGCACGTCACGACATCCGGCGCCGCGGCTGCGACGGCTGCGAAGATGTGCCCGGCCTGGCGCCAGGCGCTGTGCTGCGCCGTGGCACCTGCCCCGGAGGCCCCGGACGTCCGGAGAGCCATGGGAAAGCCAAGCCGCCAATATGGTTGCTATATGGTTAGTATACAGTAACTATCGTTACAAATTGTAAAGCCTCATAAGTTGGGATATAAAATTATATCACATCCACCTATAACCATAGAAAATATCCTATAAATGGAGCTGTTACCATCAAGAAATATGGATTTAGTGGGAATACAATGAGAGAATCAAACATGGCAAGCTTGGAAATTCCATCTCTCAATGGAGATTCCCTAGCTATCACCATCCCATTTTGGGTAGTACCCAAAGTTAATTCCCCCACCAAAGTGGACCTGTTCAAAAATAGGGAAGAGAAATCTCACTGGTGGATTTTGGAGATGAAAGAAGGCTGGGATGGGTTGATATGGCCCAAACATCCCCATTGCGCGACGTGTTGCAGTCGCAGGCCTCAGCTCTGGGTTTTACCTCCTAACATGGACCATGGACTTCCAAGTTTGTTGATGGATTCAGAATTTCAGATCCCAAAAATGTCCAGCCTTTTGAATTGTGGGTCCCAACCCTTATGACCCATCCATGTCCAGCAACTGTCGCACCTAGAAGCAGGTTCATGGAGATTCGTGAGATCTTTAAGGCATTCCTGGGATGAGAACCCCCGAGGTCCCACGGGAAAATCCGCGGCTCCTGGGTTGGGCAAACAAAAAAATCTCAGCCTCCTTCGGCTTCCGAGACTCTGTTGTGCTGCAGCCAAACAATCCAGAGCTTCAATCCAAGCCCCTTTGGCTTTGAAACTCCGCAACCTTATTTGGTGATGTGGCTCGAAGCTCGCTGAACGCAAAATCGTCTATGTATGGTATATGTGCGGTTGATTTATAATCATTTACTATACATCCATTCCAAAAATCAGCTAGTCATGTCGGCTAGTAATACGGGTTGCCCCTCAAAACAAAAAAATGCGGCGCTTCACAGCGTTTATTATTGGGTGTATCCATGAAAACCTAAAAAGGTACGCAAAAAACAGTTTAAAAGATTGGTCCTGTCATTGAAACTCAAAACCTTGAATGAACATCAATGGCTGTGTAATTTATACTATATGTAACTACTTGGTACACGCCGCACAGACGGCCGTGGCGTTTCGGTCACTTTTTGCAGCTCGCACTGACGTTTGTTCATCAGCACTTCTTGCAAGGAACATCTACGTATCTTCGTTTCGTCCCATTTTTTCAATGTTTCAGGAGACGTTGCAGTGCAGTGAAGAACTGAGTTGGTGACATGGGTCCTTGGTGCTGTCGCCAAGCCCATTGAAACACGAGTTCCGAAACTATTGGAGAAAGAACAGTGTGACCGTGCTTCTTCTGTGTGGCATTGATATGAGCAGGGAGCCATTCAAACTTTAAGGAACATCAACAACGTGTGCAACGTACCAGGAACGTTAACATGCCCCACCCCACCCCAGCCCCTGCCCCACATCCTGGCAGGTGCGGAACATCAACAACGTCTGCAACGTACAAGGAACGTTAACATGCCCCACCCCACCCCAGCCCCTGCCCCACATCCTGGCAGGTGCGGAACATCAAAAACGTCTGCAACGTACAAGGAACGTTAACATGCCCCACCCCACCCCAGCCCCTGCCCCACATCCTGGCAGGTGCGGAACATCAACAACGTGTGCAACGTACAAGGAACGTTAACATGCCCCACCCCACCCCAGCCCCTGCCCCACATCTGGCAGTTGCGGACATCAACAACGTCTGCAACGTACAAGGAACGTTAACACGGCCCCACCCCACCCAGCCCCTGCCCCACATCCTGGCAGGTGCGGAAGTGGCAACTTACAAGGAACGTTAACATGCCCCACCCCACCCCACCCACAGACCCTCGTGAACGTAGTATCAACCTCGTGCCAAAAACCTGGAAAATGTTGAGAAATGGTGAAAGGCACACGGCCGTCTATGCGGCGTGTGCCAACTACTTCGCTGGGTTTACAGTCTATAATATATATATATATATGTATACATATATATTCTACCACATTAATCCACATTACACATACTACATGGGTTTGTCTGCAGAATAGGGTACCCTCGTACCCCTGGTCCACTGATGCCATTTTGCCGGGCCGCGATCCAAGGACTTGCTTCATCCGGACGATGAAGGATTCGCTGCGCTGGGACTGCTTGGGCCATGGCGCGAGTGACGGAGAAAACTGGTTGGTTGTAGTCCTAGAGAAAATGAGATCTACTGTATATGCATGTATTATATATATATGATTATATATGTATGTGCATGCATGTACGGCATGCATGGATGGATGGATGTATGGATGTATGCATGGATGTATGCATGGGTGTATGTATGTACGTACATATTGCAGACTGCATAAACAAATACACATATTAGTGTAGATGGTTATAGAAATCCCCTCAGAACTGTGACAAGTGAATAGAACTCGGGGGATAGATGGGGATGGCATGAATGTATGATATTATATATATATATATCGTTGGTGGTTTTAACCATCTTGAAAAATATGAGTTCGTCAATGGGAAGGATTATCCCATATATTATGGAAAAGTTAAAAATGTTCCAAACCACCAACCAGATATATATGCACATGCCAGTTGTAACTGTACTGATTGACACCCTTCCGAGCAGAGACAATATGGCTATAGATGGTGTTCAAACGAGACTGTGCCTATGGTCACATTATAACGGGGCATTGACACTGATAGTATTAGGAAGCTGAAGCCACAAGAAGTCTGGACCATTTCGGTTCCCAGTTCCATTGCGTGACTTCATGATGTACAAACTCACCCTCCCAATGTCATGATGCCGCACTCTCGTCTGTTTTTTTGGCATCAGCCCATCATCGAATCATGTTCGAAACTGAAAATTTGAAACGGATCTTGAGTTCCGTTCCGCCAGTTGGATTACAAAGTTGTAAACACCCGCCTTCAAAGCGAATGTTCCATTGCGCGCCAGCCGCCGGGGATGGGGCGCCAAAAAAAAGCTGGCTGTTTCATGCCCTTCAAAGTGGCAGCCACTTTGGTCTCGAGGATCATTTGGCCTCGTCGTTTCACAGCACTAACCCCAAAATGAATCAAATGACAATCATTTCCAACAGGAACATATTCTAACTTCTAACCTAGTACCCAATAATATCCTACCACCTACTACTACTACTACTACTCCTCCTCCTACTCCTACTCCTACTCCTACTCCTACTCCTACTACTACTACTACTACTACTACTAACTACCTACTACTAACTACCTACTACTAACTACCTACTACTAACTACCTACTACTAACTACCTACTACTAACTACCTACTACTAACTACTAACTACTAACTACTAACTACTAACTACTAACTACTAACTACTAACTACTAACTACTAACTACTAACTACTAACTACTAACTACTAACTACTAACTACTAGGCTGGGCGCGCGCAGAAGGCCGCGTCACGAAACAGTGTTTTTGCTAGTTCACTGCACTGGCGCCACAGCGAGAGCGCATTTTTTCCTTTTTTTTAGCGTTTCGCCCCAGTGAAACCTTTTTTTGTTGTTTTTTTTGGCGTGGTGTTGGTTGGGGGGGTGGGGGGTGGGGGGTTTTTTCTTTTTGTGGGGGTGGGGTGTTAATAAGTCTTGCACATCTGGGATGTTATGTCATGAGATCTTTTCTTGGAATTCAACACATCTGGGATGTTGTGTCATGAGATCTTTTCTTGGAACTCAACACATCTGGGATGGTACGTCATGAGATCTTTTCTTGGAATTCAACACATCTGGGATGGTACGTCATGAGATCTTTTCTTGGAATTCAACACATCTGGGAGGGTACGTCATGAGATCTTTTCTTGGAATTCAACACATCTGGGATGGTACGTCATGAGATCTTTTCTTGGAATTCAACATCTGGGATGGTACGTCATGAGATCTTTTCTTGGAATTCAACACATCTGGGATGGTACGTCATGAGATCTTTTCTTGGAATTCAACACATCTGGGATGTTATGTCATGAGATCTTTTCTTGGAATTCAACACATCTGGGATGGTACGTCATGAGATCTTTTCTTGGAATTCAACACATCTGGGATGGTACGTCATGAGATCTTTTCTTGGAATTCAACACATCTGGGATGGTACGTCATGAGATCTTTTCTTGGAATTCAGCACATCTTTTTCCTTGAATTTCCTGTTTTTTTGAAAACATAGAAAAGGAGATGATGCAACCTTGCATGAGCATGTGTCTTTAGAAGTGTTTCAATGAGCATGGAGAAACCATGCACTTTTGGAAAGAATCCAAGCGAGGTTCTCGAGCAACTGTCTCGACTTTTTGCAGATTAAAGGTGGATGAAAATAAAAGTCATGCACTGAAGTAAATACACCTGAAAGTGTCTCAACTGAAGTAGTTTTTTTCGACGTCAAAATATGACACGCCAAGATATGAACATGGACATGTGAAGCTGTACATGCATTTCGAATGGCCAGCGTGGAGGATTTGCCATATCACCATTCATACATTTGTGTCAAAACTGAGATGAAAGTGCACGAAACCATACGGCCATCTATGAGTAACTACTAACTACTAACTACTAACTACTAACTACTAACTACTAACTACTAACTACTACTACACTATACTTATACTATATATATATAACTGTGACGCACCGCCATGTTTTGCTTCCTATGTGCCTTGGGACGTTGGTCCCTCAGTGTCCACCAAAGCGTTCAATTTGAGCCGATTCTCATCTGTTGCTTGTTGAATGGAGAGAGCCCTCAATCAACCAGTGGGAAAGGACGTCTATGGTATACCTGGTATAACTACCCCCAAGGCCCAACATTTACCGCGGCTGCCCCCAGGTACCTTCAAGCCCAGCATCTTCAGAACCCAGCCGCCGTTGCCCTTGGGGTTAAGGGCCGCAGCACAAAAAGACTTGAAGATTCTCAATAAAAACAGAGCATACGTGAGTATATATGTTACATTAATGTATACGTGCTACAGAGTGTATATACATATCATGTGATATATGAGAGTGTAGTATGTATGTATATATATACATATCATGAAATATTATGTTATGTAAGCATATGAGGGATGTCAACTCAGCCAATGTGCATATGACCAATCGCCAATGGATTGGTGTGAGACTCTTTCCATTAGCTCCATGGATTCGTATGATAGATTGTGACGATTTCTATCAAAATCGACTTAAGTAAACCTCCTCTTCAGCTTTTCGCTTCTGGACTTCTGGTTCATACTCATTTTGGAAGCTCAAAACCTTAGTTGTTGCGGGCTCACATCCCCAATTTTGCAATTAAACATGCTTTGCAAGTCAAATCCTCACTTTTCTTGGTCTATGCGTTAGAGATGGACAGACACAAACACAGAGACAGACACAGATCAAGATACATAGACAGGTAGATACAGATATCCATCAAGATATATCTGTAGACCGCTCAAGTCACCTATTCATCTCATTTGTTGAACCTTCAACGAACCCGGCACCGCCTGATGCTCCAAAAGCTTCATCGAGGTGACCTGGTGCGCTGAGTGTCAATGGATTTATGTTGGATCTATGGTTGAAACCACGGCTTTTGCCCAAATGTAGAGGTTTCCCGTAGAGAAAAATCCCTTGAAATTACAAGATGTAGTAGGTAGACATAGGATTGCTTGACAAATCTGTGTCCTTGTTCAGCCCAAAACTGAGGAACATGCATATAAATAATTTATCCAGAAAGGGTATGGCTGACAAACCCGATACCCTCAGCCAAACATATTAAACATCCAACTAGCTGGCTGAACCCTTGTGGAATGTCATGGATCTGGGCCAAATTTGGGGGTTTCCATACATGGTTGCTTTCATCATCGACAGTACTGCAGAAAAAGTACTATATATATATACAGGATATATATTACATTTGCCCTTAGACTACATGTTTGAATGTTGTGATATTTAGGTGGATATGGAAGTACGGGTACAACTACAAAAGAAAATGTCATAAATTGAAATAGGCAAAGTGGGAAGACTGAATCAAAACATAATCGTCAACAAAGCTGGGGATGTCCAAAGATTTGGGAATACCCCAAAAAACCATCTGATTGATTGTGTCCAAGTTGTTGGTCAAACCAATAAGTCATTCAACGTCGGCCCTAAAGAACACCAGTTGTTGGTCCGGGTTACAGCACCTCTTTGAAGGAACATTCTGATGCCAAATTCCCAAAGTTGGCTGAAGGGACCATTTACAGGAATCCCCCCTTTGGAGTTGGAGGGTTTGCTAACCATTGTTTCCTGAAGTCCACAAATCAGGCACGGAAATTTATGCTCTGAGAGTCCGGACGTACCAAAAGGTTTCCAACCAAGGTATCAAGAAGTGCTCTTTGGAAAGATCTGCATATGGTGCTAGACACAAATAGAAGCCCCAGACCTGACTGCTGGGAAGGTCACCATACCCAGCCCGGGTTTGAAGGGATGGTTTTGTGAAACTCCAAGTTTGTTTTTCATGCAAAGCCAGTTGAAAAATTGAAAAATCCTCGGGAGAAACATTTGCTGAAAGATGGCGTGTGTGTATATATATATATATGTATGGTCCATATGTTCTATGAAAAAACAGGACACAGTTGTTCACTAGACCATCTATATGTATCCGAAATCATGGGTCTCCCCAGGATTGATGTGATGGTCACATGGACATATACTGTGTGCATGATCATGTTCATGTGTATGCACCTATGTGTATACGTATGTGTATATATATATATGTGTATATATATATATGTATATATATATATGTATATATACACATGTATAGCAACCCCCAAATAGATAGAAAAGATGGATACAATGAAATTATAAGGCGAATTTCATCTATACCATCCTGGAAGCACGGTTATATCATTTTTGGGTTACTATATGTTACTATATATGTACATATATATATATATATATATGTTCAAATATATATATATACATATATATATATATATACATATCACATATTATATAATAACTAGTATATATCATGGTTATATGTTATATGATCAAATATATATATATATTATATATTAAATATTATAGTAAATACTATATGTTATATTATATATATATTATATATCATATATTATATATGATATATATTAAAAATGATATAAATTATATATATTATATATATTACATATATTATATATTATATATATTATATATATTATATATTATATATATATTATATATATTATATATATTATATATATTATATATATTATATATATTATATATATTATATATTATATATATTATATATTATATATATATATTATATTATATATATATTATATATTATATATTATATATTATATATTATATATTATATATATTATATATATTATATATATTATATATATTAGATATTAGATATTATATATATTATATATTATATATATTATACATATTATATATATTATATATATTATATATATTATATATTATATATATTTTATATATATTATATGTATTAGTATTATATATATAGTATATAGTGTATATATAGTATAAAGTATAGAGTTTATATAATATATTATATATCATATATTATATATTATATATCATATATTATATATCATATATTATGTGTTGTATATTATATTTTATATATTATATTATGTTTCATACTATATATGATATATTATACTATGTTTCATATTATATCTTACATATTATCTTTTAGATATATATATATATATCATATATGTATGTGTCACACTTTTTGTTATATATTTTAAAACATTTAAATATTTAGTATTGTAAATTCTATATCATATATTATGTATTATATGTTATATATTGTATAGTAATGTATAATATAATATTTATATAATATTTATAAATATATATATATATATTATATTCACATAGGGATTTAGATATAATCACACAATATTCATTCACCTGATGCGACAAACCATAAGCCATGCTTGGAATCCCTCAAATACTCGTGGAGATTTAACTTCCAAGCTGCAGAGCAAATGACGCCCCAATACCTCAGCGGCCGCTACAGCAAGATCATCATGATGATGTTCTTTAATCGTACTGATCGGGTGCAAATCTCGAAGAGTGAAGGCGTTCACTCCCCAATCAATAGCAAATCAACATTAAACCCACAAAATTTGGTTGAACATTAAACCCACAAAATGGTGTGTCGGCTTCCAAGATGATTTGTTTACATAAATAAACAGTATCCAAGTGCGAAGTTCCCAGAAAACCATCGAAAATCTCTGTTATTTCCACCCACAACCAGCTAGTAGGACAGAAAATCAAGCATCCACCAAGAAAAGGGGTCTATTCTAGGGCATCGCTCAGATGAGACATCAACCCTGGATGTGCATTCCACTTAGGGTTGGTCGGTTGCAAAGTACCGAATTTATTGCAACCGGGAGATCTCATAATTATATCAGTAGGTTATGACGGTTATGACATGTTGAAAACCTCCATCCCCTATGACTATACTAGTTTCCCCACAAAAAGGCTCAGTTCATGAAGTTCACAGTATCCCAGGTCGCATAGCTCCCACAACTTATCATCTTCGGATTCCTGGCGCCTGGCTGCCGAGCCACTGCGGATCGCTGATGCCGATGTTGTACGGAAAGGCACTGGCCCAGGGCCTTGGAGTCCCACCATTGATCGATTTTTTCATAGATATTATATGTCCAAAAAATTTTAGATATTATATCCTATTTATATTTATAATATCTATAATATCTATTTATATCGATTTTTTCATAGATATTATATAGATATGCAAATAGGGGATGTCCCAGTCTGACATGTTTGATTCCCGCAAAGTATTGAGATCATCCGATATGGTGCATGGAGAATCTTCCATTCAGCTCGCCAGTTTGAGTTGCAAAATCTTCGAAGACTGGCGAATCGAATTAGAAAGGTAAGGCTGGAGGATCAAAGTCTTTCATGTGTTTTCAGGTTATCAGGTTTGATCCACTCTATATGGTTGTTTCATGTTGTTTCAACTCTTGGTACTACTGGAAGCCGCAGACGTCGGTTCTGAATGCCATGTTTTGCGGGAGCGATGGCGCCGAGTGTAAACCTTCCGGGGATCGATACGTTGACCCTTAAATAGCTCCATCGAATTGGACTGCCCACTCAGGGATCATAGATGTACGCATACGTATACATATATATATATATAAAATACAATACCCTGGAAGTCGGGGACCTCTTCTTTTGGGGTCCTCGGAATTGCTTTGAACTAGGACCTCAAAAGTCCATCCTCGGCAATACTTCACAACCATCACTTTTGGGGTCCCGGACCCTAAAAGAAATGACCACTCAGGATCCCAAATCTTGCTGCTCTTGGCTTATTTGAGCGGTTGACCATGGCCGCGATAATATATATATATATATATAATATCATGATATATCCAAAATCTGTGAATTCGAATGGACAGAACTTTTTGAAATGAAATTGTTGGGTGCTCCAATTGCTTTGATTAGGCTATCCAATTGGGTTACTGGGATGCATGTTCTTTTCTATCATTGCCAATGCTAAGAAAACACAGGGCCATGTATTGGCAGGAATGATGATTAACCGGTTAATATTTACCAAAATTTGAAGCCGAGAGAAATCGAGAGAAATCGAGAGAAGTCGAGAGCGGGTGCTATGTAGGACCCTAAAAGTTCACTCGGAGACCCTAAAAGTTCACTCGGAGACCCTAAAAGTCAACTCGGCAGCCATAGAAAATCGAGAGAAGTCGAGAGAAATCGAGAGAAATCGAGAGGAGTGATTTTCAAACCCATATCTAATCATCACTTTTTGGAAATACTCTGACGGTCCATTATCTACACAACACGCATTGCTTAGGGATGATGTGCTCAGATTTTTCTACTGCGCCTGGGTTGCATACCTTCAGCCTGACTGATATGGAAAAGCTAAATGCCTAGGCGCAAAAGCGTCACCAGTAAGCTTGGATGCCAAAACTCGAGAGGAAAATCAATAGCTGCTGGAAGTTCAATGGGGTTGGAAGTTTTGAGATGTTATGATTACTCGGCGCCTCGGCGCGTGGATTCTCGGCATTGTTAGGGATCGCTCGGCGAAATTGACTTTTGGGGTCCCCTCGGCAAGGACCTCTTCTTTTAAGGCCTTTTGACTTTGAGGGATATATATATATATTATATATAATACTATATATATATATATACAACATGTGTGTAAATCCGCCCACACCGCTTTGGCGGTGAAGGCGTGCTTATTGGGGGGCAAAACAGCAACACTAAATGCTCAATGACATTTGTTAATATAGCAGTCGCTATATCAGCTTTAGCTGGGGGGGGGGCCAAAAACGGTTTCGCACCGAGACCAGAATACGGTGGTGTTTTCGACATTTTTCGAGGATTTTTGGGTGTCTGAGCGCAAGAGGGTATTGAAATTGAATTTTGGGTCATTTTGGTAGCTTTCCGGCAATGGAAAAACGGCCAAAAATGAAAAAAACATTGTACATAGCAAGATTTTGCAGGGTTTTTGGATGCCAGAGCATTGAAAACACTGCAAAAACAAGTGTTTTGGACTGACGTTATAGCAAAAAACGTGTAAATTACCGTATGCTTGACTGGAAACATTACAAAAACACTGTCAAAAGCAATGTTTTGGAAGGATTTACTGCCTTTATGGCAAAAAACGTGTAAATTACCGTCTGTTTGACTGGAAACATTGGAAAAACACTGTCAAAAACAATGTTTTGGAAGGATTTCTTATATATATGTTGGAGTTGGCTACCGGCATTGGAACATGGAAAAATTGAAGAAAACACTGTAAATAGCGGTATTTTCAACGGTTGGGGAGATAAGGGAATTGGAAGCATTGTCGAACATGATGTTTTCGACCGGTTTTATGGCGACAAAAGTGTAAAGTACCGTGCTTTGAAGGAAACCATTGCAAAAACATGGAAACACATTCAAAGAACACGGGATTTGGGGACTATCTAGGCGTCGTTGTCTAGCTATTTGAAATTCCGCAGCTTGGAGAGCCTCCAAGGGAGGGAAAAGTGAAAATTCCATAGCTTGGGAAGCTGTCACGGCGGGGAAAAGTGAAAATTCCCTAGCTTGGGAAGCCCCCACGGGGAGGAAAAGTGAAAATTCCCTAGCTTGGGGAGCCCCCACGGGGGGGAAAAGTGAAAATTCCCTAGCTTGGGGAGCCCCCACGGGGGGGAAAAGTGAAAATTCCCTAGCTTGGGGAGCCCCCACGGGGGGGAAAAGTGAAAATTCCCTAGCTTGGGGAGCCCCCACGGGGGGGGAAAGTTAAAATTCTTAGCTTGGGGAGCCCCCACGGGGGAAAACCACCCTTAGCCCCTCTCACGGACCTAAATAAACCTGCGGTGTGGGCGGCCACCCCACGAAGCGGGGTGAATTATGTATGTATATATATATATATATATGTGTGTGTGTGTGCGTCATTCTGAATCATAGCGACAAGAAATGACCGTACACCCACCATGCTAGGGAAGCCTTGCTCCTTGAGACCAGCCACACTTCATAGCCCAATTGGGATCCATAGTAAACCTCGGACAGGCATGGCTCGGACCAAAAGTCGGCTGGAAGTAGCTCCTCAGGGATAAATAAAGATGTGCTGGCTGCATCCCCAAATGTTTCTTGGCTGCAAAAATAGGCGGGTCAAGTCAAAACTCGAAAAACGCGTGGCCCCCAACACCGTGGGTTTTCACGCATCCCGGGCAAATCTTCGATCGTCTACTCGTCTACTCAAAAACTATGTGTTTTTGCTTGTCCAAAACAATGCCAGAAAAATACCAAACAAATACCCAAAGAAACACAACTCCAAAAATACACCCCAAAAAAACCCAAAAAAAATATGGGAGAAAAAAAACACAGATTCGCCTACCCTTCACCTGTCGACATTGACTACCGAGCCACGCCCTTGGCGCCGATGGTTTTGAAGGTGGCCGTGTTCAACAGCTGCCCCAGGCCCACCAGTGCCAGTCCCGGACCTGAGTCCAGTACATGCGGAAAGGTCAACACCACTGGGAAGTTCGTGACATGTGGAAGACACTTATGTTTATATAATTTTAAATGCGTCACTAAGTAGATATCTTTATATATACATATGTCGTTACAGTTCTATGTTATTTATATATACACACTAACTACTTATATATATATATATATCACTTTGTGTATCTGTATTGTCTGTATGTATTTAAAAAACAGATGAAACTGATACATGTGTCTACTAATTACATGTGTTACAAATGTATGTGTGTGTATGTGTGTGTATGTGCTTTTCTGTATGTGTCCATTTAGCACATACGTCCCTCTTTATGCCACTGCTCCCGTCTGAAAATCCCAGCTGCAGTGCCCAGTGCTATATTTTTTTCTGCGTGAGTTGGTGCTTCATAATCCTTACAAAATTCAGGCGCTGCGCGCTGCATTTCCCAACCGCCTCTGCGCCGCGGTCCACGTTGGGTCCTTTTCAACCCACGGCCGCGGCGCGACCGCGGCGAAGAAGTTCAGCGCAGGGTCGGAACTCAGGCGGTGAGTTCCTTACTCTTCTTGGCCACGAAGTTGTAAGCCTGGGAACTTGGCTGGTGATGATGATGATGATGATTATTATTATGATTCTGATGATGATGATGATTATTATTATTATTATGATTCTGATGATGATGATGATGATTATTATTATTATGATTCTGATGATGATGATGATTATTATTATTATTATTATGATTCTGATGATGATGATGATGATGATGATTATGATTATTATTATGATTCTGATGATGATGATGATGATTATTATTATTATTATTATGATTCTGATGATGATGATGATGATGATGATTATGATTATTATTATGATTCTGATGATGATGATGATTATTATTATTATGATTCTGATGATGATGATGATTATTATTATTATGATGATTCTGATGATGATGATGATTATTATTATTATTATGATTCTGATGATGATGATGATTTTTATTATTATTATGATTCTGATGATGATGATGATTATTATTATTATGATTCTGATGATGATGATGATGATGATTATTATTATTATTATGATTCTGATGATGATGATGATGATGATGATTATGATTATTATTATGATTCTGATGATGATGATGATTATTATTATTATTATGATTCTGATGATGATGATGATTATTATTATTATTCTGATGATGATGATTTTTATTATTATTATGATTCTGATGATGATGATGATGATGATGACGACGACGACCCAACATGGCCGTGTTATGGGAAAATATGGTTCCAATCCATCGGAAGTGCGGGTGTCCTATTTTGCAGACAAACCCATTTGAAGATCGCTCTGGCCCATGAAAGAAGAATGACTACACCAACCGTCTCAGCCTGTTCCAACGCCTCAGGTGAGTCATTTCAGCAAGTACCCTGAAAATTAACAGCTAAGTGGTCACAAAAAATGATCAGAAAGGCATATGAGTCTGTCCGGAAATTTGGGTATACTCCCCAATTTCGAAGTGATAAACTACTGGATTTGGGGGTACCATATTTGGAGACAAATCCATATTTCCATATGTTCATAATTTCAGCTCAGTTTTGAATCACCTGACCTATTGTAGCAGGGACTATATCGTATAGGACCCATAAATTATCATGGGCCATGTCCGACAGATGGGTGTAGCCCACTTGCTCGCGGAGAAAAAGGGGTGCGTTACGTAGACTGTATATAGTGGCTGCAACCCACTCTCCCAACCACTTCTAAACCTCACATATATCTACATAATATATCCATATCATCTTCATGATAGAGTCTGCCTGCATTTAAGCCCATCCACTTTCTCTATTTCTTGCCCTTGCCAAAGCCTGTTGTCGCCCTGCCTTCAGGCCGTATTCACCGCCCTTTTTGCCAAAGTCATTCAGAGTGGTCACGTACTCCGCAAACTGCTTCGTGGACCTCACAACTCACAGCTGGACCGAGATGTTGATCCCCTAATTGGGCCAATATGTTCTTATCCCTAAAAAAATTAACTCAGGTGCTATCCCCAACAGCTTGAAAGCTTCTGCGTTTTTGCCATAAAAAGTGCTTATGCCATAAAAATTAAGCGCTAATGCCATAAAAAAAACATCGGAACCCTTTGGAATGTCACAAAGCATCTGCACCAGAACCCTCCGGAACCTCACAAGGAATCTGCACCGGAACCCTCCGGAACCTCACCAAGCATCTTCTCTGCCAAAACCCTCCGGAACCGGTCTCTGCACCGGAACCTTCCAGAACCTCACAATACCCTCCGGAACCTCACCACGCATCTTCACCTAGACCCTCCGGAACCTCATCACGTAGCTGCACCTGAAACTTCTGGAACCTCACAAGGTACCTGCACCAAAACCCTCTAGAACCTAACCAAGTATCTGCACCGTAACCCTCTGGAACCTCACCGTGCACCTGCACCAAACTTCCGGAGCCTCACAAGGTATCTGGACCGGAACCCTCCGGAACCGCACAGAACCCTCCGGAGCCTCAGCAGGTATCTTCACCGGAACCCTCCGGAACCTCACAAGGTATCTGCACCGGAACCATCCGGAACCTTGTCCGGAACCTGGTGTTGAAGCTGCACCGGATCGCACCGGAGCTAATCTGGGCTAAAGACCCCATAGCAAAGTTTTGCTGTTGGGGAAAAAACACCCAGACCCAAGAAATCATGTTTTTTGTTGGGTATGAAAACATATATTTGGGACCACGTAGGGATATGATTATAGGTTCACCCTGCTGCGTGGGTACTGCACCCCAATTTTTGACGGGCGGAAAGGGCCGAGAACTACAGTAACTACAGATTGCAAACAGGTTGAGGGAGAATGGTTTCCTCCCCCAAGATGCAGGGCCATCACGTAGAGAAAGGCTGGTTTAGCAGTAGACCCAACCATTCCGATTGACTTGGACTGGGAAAGATTGTAAGTCGCAAGAAAATATGTCGGGCTTTGGAAATCCCACCTAAATAGATATGTTAGTTTAAACATCCCCCATCCTTCCCTTATTGGGTCCCATTTGGGAAGGCCTATTGTTCGGATGAGATTCTACCCTCCAGGTTGCTTGGTTTTAAAACCCCAAGCCTTGTCGCTTAAAAGCAAACATCTTTGTTCCTTGAATCGCCAGGAAAATCCCCAATGATCTTTGTATTGGTGTAACCCTATCTTTGTAATTTATATACCTAGCCAATAACGTTGAGATCCAAAACATTAGCTAAACAATTGTTTTATTGATTATTTTCTTTTATGATTTTTTATGAATATTTATGATTTTTAGGATATGATTTGAAAAAAATTGTGAAAAATGGATATGATTTTTTATGATTTTTTTTTAAATTTTTATGATTTTTTTTTATATTTTTTATGATTTTTTATGATTTTGTTTATGATTTTTTTATGATTTTTTTTGTTTTTTCACTTGTTTTTATGTGTTTTTAATGATTTTTTTATGATTCTTTGAAAATGATTTTTTTAAATGAAATTTTATGATATTTTTATGAAAATTTATGATTTTTTATGAAAAATATGATTTTTTATGATTTTTATGGTTTTTTTTTAAAAAGTTTTTTATGGGTTTTTATATTTTGAAGAATCTTATGATTTTCTTATGTTTTTTTTCTAATTTTTATCTTATTTTTTTAATGTGCTTTAATATGTTTTGATTTTTTTGGTGTTTTTATACGGATTTTTGTGATTTTTTAATGATTTGTTATGATTGCATTATGATTTTTATGAATTGTATGATTTTTGTTTTTTTGATTTTGTACGTTGTTCATGATTTGTGTTTTGTAATGTTTTTGAATGATTTTTTTCAATGTTGTTTTTTGTCTTTGTTAATGTTTTTTTAAATTGTTCATGTGTTTATTTTTATCTTTAACGTCGCCAGGATTTGGCCAATAATGGTTCTAGGCCCAAAGGCCTGTGGTAAGAAATTTTGTTTGATGTCAAATCCATAGAAACCAAACGCCATCATGTTCCTAAAAAAACAGTTCAGAGTTTTGTTCATGGGTCCAGCTTTGTGCTGGGCAAGGTGCATCATCAGTTCAAAATTTGTGACCTATCCGAAGGCTAGTTTCTTTTCTCGGTATTCACTTCTTTAATGCCAGCTGCCCGCTAAGTCACAAAGGTCTCAAGCCTGAGGCCTAAAGCCTAGGGCCTCAAGCCTGGAACTTAAGGCCCCAGATCCGAGATTCTAGAGCCTCAAGCCTGAGCCTAAGGCCTCAGGTCCGAGATTCTAGAGCCTCAAGCCTGGAGCCTAAGGCGTCAGGTCCGAGATTCTCTAAGGCGTCAGGTCCGAGATTCTAGAGCCTCAAGCCTGGAACTTAAGGCCTCAGGTCCGAGATTCTAGAGCCTCGAGCCTGGAGCCTAAGGCCTCAGGTCGGAGATTCTAGAGCCTCGAGCCTGGAGCCTAAGGCCTCAGGTCGGAGATTCTAGAGCCTCAAGCCTGGAGCCTAAGGCGTCAGGTCCGAGATTCTCTAAGGCGTCAGGTCCGAGATTCTAAAGCCTCAAGCCTGGAACTTAAGGCCTCAGGTCCGAGATTCTAGAGCCTCGAGCCTGGAGCCTAAGGCCTCAGGTCGGAGATTCTAGAGCCTCGAGCCTGGAGCCTAAGGCCTCAGGTCGGAGATTCTAGAGCCTCAAGCCTGGAGCCTGGGACGTTGCTTTCCTGAACCAATCCATAAAAAAATTATAAAAAAAAACATAAAAAATCATTTTAAAAAATCATAAAAAAAAATCATAAAAAAAATAAAAATCATAAAAAATCATTAAAAAAATCATTAAAAAATCAAAAAAAAATCATAAAAATCACACAAATCATAAAATTGATCATAAAAAAAAACGTATGTATTTAGTTTTATGATTTTTTATGATTTTTTATGTTTTTTTTAATGATTTTTTATGCTTTTTTAATGTTTTTTTTTTATGATTTTTTTATGAATTTTTATGACCCCTTAAGGTAGTGAAGGTAGTGAAGTGTTTCAATACTGACTTTCCCTGTTTGGCCTAAACATGTTTCCTTCCCAGGTTTTTCATCACACAGCATAGGTTTAGTCAGTTGCCTCCTTACAGCAAATAGTTGCTCAACAAATTTTGTCATAGCAAAAAAAAATCAAGTTTACTGCTGCTAACTAGCTGTTAGTTGCTAGCTGCCAGTTGTTGCTTGTTGCTAGCTAGCTGCTTGCTAGCTAAGCTACTCGCAGCTAGTCACTGGTTGTCGTTAGTTGCTAGTTGCTAGTTATTTGTTGCTAGCAACTGGATGCAAGTTACTTGCTGGCCACTAGCCCCGGAAAAAATTGTGACACTGTTCGTTGACCAACTAGCCCCAACATTGGCATCGCCCTGCCCCCCCCCCCCCACACACACACACACCACATAATTTGTTTTTTTGTTCGTAAGTCATCACTGACACCTCACTGCCTGCCATCATGCAGCAGTTGGTGCAGTTTGAGATATCTGCAAAATTTGCTGTTCAATTCGTTTTTCGCTCACCAGTGGTCAAAAAACCACCAATCCTAAAGCCAACGCCAAAATAAATTTAAATAAATAAATGCAAAGTCAATGTTTGTTCAATGTTCTCCATGTGTGTGAAATAAAAAAACGTTGTTGTTTGTTTGCTGTTCTCCATGTGTTTGAAATATTAAAAAAAAACATGCAAAGTTATTGTTCGCTCAATGTTCTCCAGTCAGTTATTTAGAAAGGAAAAACAAAAAAATAAAAAATCAAACACAACATCATAAAAAAAGAAAAAGACATAAAAATCATCACAATCATGAAAAAACAAAATAAATTAAATAAAAAAACATAGAAATTGTCATATTTCATAAAACACAAAAACCATTTTTTCAAAATCATAAATACAATCATATATATTTCTCATAAAAAAACATGTTTTTTCATAAAATACAAAAAAAATTAAAACATCATAAAAAAAATCAAAAAAAAAACATAAAAAAAAAACATATTGTTTCATAAAACACAAAAAGCATTTTAAAAAATCATAAAAAAAAACATAAAACAAACCGTTTAAAAAAAACCATTTTTTCATAAAAAAATCATAAATTTTCATTAAAAAAAATCATTTTCAAAAAATCAAAAAAACATAAAAAAAACATAAAAAATATATATAAAAAAACGAAAAAATCATAAAAAAAAGAAAAATCATAAAAAATCATAAGCTGTTTTCAGGCAAAAAAACAAATCATAAATTTCATCATAAAAAATTATATTTTTTCATAAAAAAAATCATAGTTTTTTATAAAAGAAATTAATTTTAAAAACCAATTGTTTAGCTTACTCCCGGATCTCAACAATAACGCTTTGGTATATAAACTACAATTAAATTGTCAGTTTCTATTCTTGGGTACATGGTTAACCCCATAGTGTTATCCTTGCCAGAAACACAAAACGTCCTATCTCTGATTTCTTCAGGAGACTCAGACTTCTCGACGAAGCTGAGCAAGCCGCCGGTGGAGAGGCCCCAGCCTGGGGAGCACTTATCTCAAAGCATTTTGTCATCACATCGGTCCACCTATTTCCGGTTGTTCTGTCCAAATGTTCATGATTTCCTCCCATCTTCTGAAACCCTCAAAATCACCCTTCCAATAGATGTAAGGGAAATTCGTCCATGTGATCATTTCATATCATTTCGACATACCGGGAACCCGGTATTGACATATCACCATTTTTTCCACCCAAACTCGGAAAACTCGTGACACGTCAACTCCGCAGATCCTGCTGCAGCCAGGATCAAGCCAAAGGTGAAGCCGCCCAGAAACGGCGTCAGGAGACCCAGGATGAACCAGAAGACCTAGCGCGGATCGCACATGGGGAAAGAAATGACATAAATAGTAATAAGGTCCAGTATAGTAATAGTAGTAATAACAATAGCAACAATAGTAATCATAACAACAATATTAATATTGATGATAATAGTAATAATAATAATGATAGTAATTGGTAATTAGTCATTAGTAATAATAATAGTAGTGATGATGATGATGATGATGATGATACTAATAATGATAATGATAATAACAATGACAATGATAATGATAAAACGGATGGCTAGGTGGCAAATGATCTTTGTTTTACAAACGGGGCTATACCCCCAGCTCAGCTCATCGCTGCACCGCTCACGAATGGTAGGATTCATGGTTGGTGCCCTCCATGGGCCAGTTGACTGAGAGTCCCATTTCGTCACTACCAATATCGCCATGGCCATAATCACTGCCACAGCGGTTGTTGCCGCCATCAACTTCCAGAAAAACTTTGAATGACTCTGGTCCTATGGACCTGAATTGGTCTTCATCGAAAATGGTCAATTTAATGGTCAGGGACGTGTTTGAGGGGCAGTTTTCATTCATTTTAAGCCAAAAATACCCAAATCCCTGAAAATTTGCCCAAAATATCCAGTGGCACAAATGCTAAGCCCAAAACAATGGAAGCACTGCTCACGTTCGCGTCGTTCTCCTGTGCAGCTGCGTCATGCATGCAGGCATGTAGTAGGCATGGAGGTATGTTGGTACTCTAGGTAGGTAGGTAGGTAGGTAGGTATATATATATATGTATATATATGTATATGTATATATATATGTATGTATGTATATATGTATATATGTATATATGTATATATGTATATATGTATATGTATACATGTATATACGTATATATGTATATATGTATATATGTATATATGTATATATGTATATATGTATATATGTATATATATATTTATATATGTATATATATGTATATGTATATATGTATCTATGTGTATATGTGTATATGTGTATATGTGTATATGTATATATGTATATATGTATATATGAATATATGTATATGTATATATGTATACATGTATACATGTATACATGTATACATGTATATATGTATATATGTATAGATGTATATACGTATATATGTATATATGTATATATGTATATATGTGTATATGTATATATGTATATATGTATATATGTGCATATATGTATATATGTATATATGTATATATATATATATATGTATACATACTCCCCCTTTGTATTCAGTCTCTGACCCGGGTGTCTGGATTCTTTAGTGGGACGCTCTGTGGCACAAGGCAAGATGCCCAAAGAATAAAACCCCTCAGCTGCAGGCACATGGAAGAGTCCCTAAAGAAGCAGAACCAGGAGCCACCAAAATCTATGAAGCCTAAAACATCAGATTCAGGAACACACCTCAACATAGCCAAACAATTGCCTAAAGAATCAGACACCATGGGTTCGAGTTGTAGACATCCCCCCTTATAAAGCCTTGAATATATTTTGGAGCTTTGGGTGGTTCTTAGGAAATC
>CAMXCT020001809.1:110000-130753 GCA_947184155.2 Cladocopium goreaui
GAGAAATAGATAAGATAGATAGATAAGAGATATAGAAAAGAGAGATAGATAAGAGAGATAGATAAGAGAGATAGATAAGGGAGATAGGTAAGATAGATAGATAAGATGGATAAGAAAGATAAGAAAGAAAGAAAGAAAGAAAGAAAGATAGATAGAAAGAGATAGATAGATAGAGATAGATAGATAGATAGATAGATAGGTAGATAGATAGAAAGAGATAGATAGAAAGAGATAGATAGAAAGAGATAGATAGAAAGAGATAGATAGAAATAGATAGATAGAAAGAGATAGATGGATAGATAGATAGATAGATAAATAGATAGATAGGTAGATACATAGATAGATACCCAGATAGACAGATAGAGAGGTAGAGAGATACATAGATACATAGATACATAGACACATGGACACATAGGATAGATACATAGGATAGGATAAAGATAAAGATAAAAATAAGATTAGATACAGATAAGATAAAGATCAGATAAAGAAAAAGATCAAGATAAGATTAGATAAGATAGAAATAGATAGGAATGGAGAGGAATGGAGAGGAATAGATAGGAATAGATAGGAATAGATAGGAGTAGATAGGAGTAGATGGGAATAGATAGGAACAGATAGTCGATTCTTGATATCTGAATTTACCCACGTTTGGGGGTACTATGCGCGTCAGGACCTACTGCTTGGTGATCGATTCATCGCTGGTGCTTGAATCACGAATGTTGGTGACTTTTATCTTCCATTTTCCATGGAGAGATCCCAGGAGTTTGCAACTCTGCGCAATTGTCCCCAGAGGCTCCGGGTACTCGGACAGGGAGAAGGAGAAGCTGGAGCCCGACCTTGTTGCCAGCCATTAATGGGGTTTCTGGCATTGGCTTTACCCCACAGAGACGGATAGTTTCATAATGGATGTGAATTGGATGCTGATGAGATGTATACAGCAATTATGGTGTTCGTGCGTGTGATAGCTGTTGCCATGCTGATTTTATTGGAAATCTTTTCTGGGGCTCCTATGAACACTAGTGTAGCTAGTGAACGTTCTTTTTGAATGTCGGGATTCTAGTCCTCCACATACTTGATAGTGAAAAATCGACTATCTACAGGAACTGCTTGTTGGTTGAGAAACCATTTTGTTCGTTCATGAGGATCAAAACAACCAACAGTCGCACCTGTTATGTTAGGGTACCACGAGATTCGATGGTGAAGGTCTTCAGGCCCATTTCTGACTTTTGGTGAAGGTTGGGATTCTAACCTGCAGACATACAGAAGTTCCCTAAAGATGGTAGATGCTAGCAAAACACTCCATTCATTGCGTTGGTTTGAGGGAAATGTTGCAAGAAGCACCCACTTGATGGGAAAGAAGATCGCTTCCTGTAGATGTTCCATTGAACCAATCCATTGATCAATACCCATTGAGCCCTGCTCACTTGCAAAGACAACTGGATGGTTCCATTCGGGTCAAGATGCATATGGGTCAACCTTGGGTCGCCCAAATAATAGTTTACTGCAAAAAAAAAATGGTCAACATCTAGTCCCATTAACCTTAGAGTTTGACCCATACCCATATTTGATTTGGTTGACCATACTAGCGGCCGATGTTGGTTAGAAGAAAAATCGGGTCTCAAACAAACTGTTTACGATCATTTGAACTCTAGGGTCGAGCATAAACTTGCATCTGCTCAAGAGTCCCCAACCAATGAACATGATTCCCAATAAATTCCCCAGTTCTGGTGGATAATAGATATGATATAGATATGATACATATATATATATATTATATATATACATCACCAATGTGAAAAGAAAAAAGTCATCGGCTCGGCAAATCCAGGATATATAATGCAGAAATGTATGAGAACAATTTAGAATAGAAATAGATTATATTATATTACATTATTTTATGTTATGTTATATTATATTATATTCTATGATATTATATTATATTATAGTAGAAATAGGGTCATAACATTCTGGTAATGTTAATTCTACAGTGGAAGTCTCTTCAAGTTTCAGCACGTTGCCGCGTTGCGCCACGGCGGCAACTCCATGGGCCCCCCAACTCTGCCGCTAATATCACCTGCCCGGTGCTTCTGAAGCACCCCAGGGATCACCATGGGAAATTCCTAGTATCATTAGTGAATCATGTATCAAGGAAATCAAAGCCTTGAAGGACATGGCCGTGACACCATCAAGCGTAAGGTCCCAGCTTCATGAGTTCACTGTGTATATATCGATATGATCCCTAGACTGGTGCGCTGGAGGGCGCCTTTGGAGCCGCTGTGACAGCTGTGTGGGACACACCAACGAAGGCCTGGCGGAGGCAAATCCCCTTGGGGAAAATCAGGAAGATCAAGAAATGGCTATCAACTTCCATTACTAATGTTGGAAGTGTGTGTATATATATATATATACATTATTATTATTAAACCGAATTCCATGAGCGGAAGGGGCCTCACCGAAAAAAATTGGATAGGTAGTCTGGAGAATCTGAGATGCTGGTATCTGGGTTGGTGGGTTGGTAATTAATTAATCTAAAGCTAGGTTCCAAAGTAAGGTTCTGCTGAAACCATGGGTCGCTCCACAAAGTTCCGATTTTCAACCCATGGAATCTTTGGCAGGACTCAAGTGACCATCCCCAACTGCACCAGTAGGCATAGCGTTTGTTGCATCCCATTGGTTGATATGAGTCACCACCAACCGGACCTTGAAATTGCCCCCGCAATCCCTTGGGAATTCCCATCGAAAAAAGAGGGAATGTGTGGAAAAACGGAGTGCAAGTGTGCCGGTATACCCAAAATATTCCTGTGGCTTAGCCCCAATTTAGTAAAAGGTTATCCTCTGGTAAACTAACATAACTATGGAAAATCACCATTGTTAATGGGACAACTCACTATAAATGGTCATTTTCAATAGCTATGTTAAATTACCAGAGGGTACTTTGAATCGTCTTACGCAGTTGGGAAACTCCAATCGTAGCTCCCTCGCTCCCCATTTCGGGAATACGGACGTAGCTCCAATCCCCATCCACTGGCCTTTCTGGTCTGCAACAGCACCTGGGTATCACAAAATACCGTCGAAATTGAAGCGCTTGACGTGGCTTTGAAGACAAAATGAGGGATGAAACCATCGGAATATATATATATATATATAGATATTTAAATATTTATATTTATATAATATGATTATTACCATTATTATGATTATTATCATTTGATATTATTATTAATTATTATTATTGATCTCATTATTATTAATTACTATGTGATTATATAATATCATATATTATTTATTTATGTTATATCATATTATACTCTACTATATTATGTTATATTAGATTATATTATATTATACTAATATTATATTATATCATATCATATTAAATTATATTAGATTAGATTATATATCATATTATGTATTATATTATGTATCGTATTGTATTATACTATATTATATTATATCATATTATATCATGTCATATTATATTATATTATATCATATTATATTTTATTATCATATTATACCATATTAAATCATATTATATCATATTAAATCATATCATATTTTATTATATCATATTATATTATATTATATCATAGTATATTAACTCATGTCATATCATGTAATATTATTTCATATTATATTATATCATATTATATAATATCAGATTATATGAAATTTTATCAGATTATGTGATATTATATCAGATTATATAATATTATATCATATCATATTATATCATATCATATTATATTATATCATATTATATTATATCATATTATATTATATCATGCTATATCATATCATATTATATTATATTATGTTATATTATATTATATTATATTATATATATGTATCATACTATATTTAAATATATATATATATTAGATATATACAAAATCGGGGATAAAAAGGAGGAATCTTGGGGGATTCTTTCACCCAAACAATAACGAGCGGGGATCTTTCGATCTTCAATGCTGGCTCGTCTATGTACTAGACGAATGAAATCGATGAAATCACATCAGCATGCTGGATGAGTTCACGATAGTGACCACCGGGCAACTAACCAATTGCAAAGTGCGCAGTCTCCAAAACCTATTGTGGAATAGTTCTGCAAGTAGTTTCTTTGAGGTCTGGATGTCTTTACTGGACCAGAAGAAATTCTATCAAACCGGAAGCTGGAACCATCCAAAGCCCCTGTTATAGTTGACCATGGTGAAATGGTCAGTGCTCAAGTGACTCCAGTGATGTCATTCAACCTGCAATGTTTCACAACTTTTTGGGGTGCCCCTTCCTTGAAGGATCATCCAAGAAGATAGTGGAATAATCCCTGAACTTCGCAACTGGTTCAACTGGATGACTGACTAACCTGGGGGGTATTTCACAGTTATAGAAATTTTAGCCATCGATCGACCCATTCGAACTCTTGCAGCAAGTGTCCATCTTCCCAACGGTTCGACGACTGGGATTGATCCCAGTTATGGCCCACGGTTGTTGTTTCCTAACTTCCAGGTTTCTCCTAGTAATGTTCGTAAAGCATAGTAAAGCAATGCAACCACTCATATGGGTTGATGGTTTATACCACCCATTTACGATAAATTTGGGGATGGTTTACTATTGCTTTACTAACATTACCAGAGGGATCCAAACAGCATCCCCTGCAGCGAAGGGCGCGACAGCAGCAACCGCTGCCAACAGGATTCGCAGAACACGCGAAGCCATCGATGCCACCAGCGAAAGAGTCGTCGAAAAAAAAGTCCTGGTGTTTTTGGGCACCAAGGGCCCACCAAAATCAGGCTTTCCTCGTGGAGATATTTGCAATTGGGGATCCACTCTGTAAGGGGTCAGTGATGGTAGATGATTAGAGATTGACCTTTCACAACACAGACGAATATTCGGCAAGCAACAAGGGATTGAAGACCATTTGGTAGATTATTTTTTCCAGATCTTTTATACCACTTGGCCGATTACTAAATGATAGAAATTCATGAAGAATGGTAGATCAAAACCCAAACGCTACCCTGTTTCCGTGTTTGGAAGCCATGGTTCACCAGGTTTTTCAGCTAACGCCCAGCCGCGCACGTCCTGCAGCAGACTCGACGACGGGCACGACTTCCGAGCCGAAAGGTAGCATCGGATACATACACAGAAAATGGAGAACATGTGTGTATTGTTTATGTGTATTACATATACACGCGTAGTAAGTATGCACATATTTTGAGCACGATGTGTATATATATATATATATTACTATTTATTGATTCATTTATTTATTCATGTATTTGTTTATTTATTCATTTATTTATTTATCTATATATGTGTATTTCTTATTTTGTAGTTATTTATTTATTCATTTATGTACAGTTTGAGTATTGTACAAGAACTCACTGTATAAGAATTTGAAGGGCTCGATTCCAAGGCGGGCTACATATTTTCAGCTATACCAACACATAGTACGTTAAGAATTTGAGGGACCCTGGACCTCAAGCTTTCGGATTCTTCACCAGCGCTCGGGCTGTATTTACCAATTTATTTATTTATTCATTGGTTTGATTTATTCATTTATTTCTATACGTGTATATTTTATACATATGATTACATGTGTATATATTTATATTTAAATATAAATATATATATATATTATGTGTATATTGAGAGAGAAAAACACTACTGATAAGAAATATATCCCACGGAACTCTAGACGTTGCCTTTATGATGTGGGCATGTCGTGATGTCTCCCGATGTCCGTCCCTTTTTACTGGCTCCAAGTGGAGGTGCGCTCGCGCAGCCATCGCACAAAGGGCGCCTGAGATTTTTCGGCGGCGCATTCGTCGCATCCTACCGGGCATTGAGATTTGGTATGTCTCAACCACTCTCTATTACTGAAATATGCATGTCAAACCTTCGCTATCCTAAATAAATTAATTCGTGTTAGGAGGTGTTAGGAATGTGTGTATGTGTAAATATATATATATATATGTGTGTACACTATGCATATGGGCGAATGAAAACAACAATAAACCATGTTGGTTCAGTTTGGAGGCAATACCCCAAACTCAACCAGCAACCAATATGTATATATATAATGGTAAATGCGTTAACCTGAAATCTGATGAAATAGGCCATTCTGAGATGTTTTCTCAATCCTAACCATCATTCCAGTGATGTCGAAATTATCCAGAATATATTCATTTGGGGCCACAAAAGGATGGATCAAAAGTCAGTTTGACCCTGCACCCCTTCTGGCACATCAAAATAGTTGGTAGCTATGGATGTTCATCCCCCTAAATAGTGGTAACGTAGGTTATCTTATATTTTTCCAGAATATATGCATTAAATCCCCATGGTACCTCCATTATACCACCATGTTTTTTGGTGAAGTCACCTTTTTAATGGCTAAATATTCAACATTATTCAACCGTATTCAACCACCTTCACCAACCATTCACCTACCATTCACCAACCGGGTTCAAACCCGTGGTTTCACCTCGCCTCGATCAGCTCAGCATAGAGACCCGAGAGCAGGTACAAAGTGACCTCAGATTTTGGGTTGGCACAAGGCGAGTTTTGTTTTCGCTGTCTTGCCATTTTTTGGGTCCATGTCCAACCCCAAACCTAGGATTTCAATCTGTAGTTCCTATTCATGTTCAGCATTCCCTAAAGATATCAAATTTCCCTTATCTCATGGCTCTGGCTGTTACAAGTACCAAAAAAAACACAAAGTCAAATTTTCTAATTATACAACATGGCTGTAGATGGTAAATATTTTACCAGATAATGCCCGGCACGCGCCGGGGCGGAAGTTTTGAAAATAAGAAATTGTCATAGGAAATCAATGGCCTATAGGAACGATTTTGAGATGCAGAAACCATGAGCAGTTGAAGTTGTGAGGTGCATCAACGAATGCGGAAATGGTGGTTGAGATGCCATAATAATGAAATGACACGGAAAGAATCCGTGCACAACTGAATGAATCAATCCATGAACCTATGAATCGATGAACCAATGAATCATTATTTTTGTGAGTCAATGATTCAATGAAGCAGCGAAGCAAACAATGACCCAATGAATCAACCAACCACTGAACCAATGAATCGACGATTCAATGAACCAATGAGTCCGGGAATCAATGAGCCAATGAACCAATGAACCGATGATTCAGGAAATCAATGAAGCAATGAACCGATGATTCAGCCAGACAATGAACCAATGAATCATTGCATGAATGGTTTAGTGAGACGATGAATCAGTGAATCAATGAATGTCTGAAATAGTGAATGGATGAACCAATGAATCAGCAATGATTCAGTGCAGCAATGAAAGGATGATTGAGCGAATCAACGACTCAGTGGTTCGGCGATTCAGTGAATCCATGCACGGTGACTAGTGAGTCGATGAATCGATAAATCAGTGACCGAGTGAATGAGTGGGTCGATGAATCAATGAATGAACCAGTGAACCAATGAATCCATGAATCAATGAACCAATGAAGGAAGGGATGGGAGGATGGATGAATGATCGAATGGATGGATGGGCGGCTACTTTTCTGCCACTTCTTCACTGAGCAGCCTCTTCGCTGAGGCACCTCTTCTCTCAGCCTTCTGCTCTGCGCTGCCTCCCAGCTAGCTCTTTTGTAGCTTCTGCAACCCAATTCTTCTCTTCGTGCAGCTTTTACAATGCGTTTGGCAGCCGCCAGCCGCAATCCCACATAGCACAAGAGTGGCACTATAGTCAAGAACTACCTTTCGCGCAGGTTTAGCAACTTCCAGCTGCAATCCCGCTTACCAGGAGCGTCACAACATCACGCGTGCTTTGCTGCGCACAGCTGTGCCAATGCGTTGCGTTTTGTCTTAGCCGGTTGCAAACCCGCAAAGCAGGAGCGTTGCACCAAATCGACCAACGTTCGCGCAGCGTCAACAGTGCGGACTATTCAGCATTGCTCCGAACGTGCCTGTTTTTGACGACTTTTTTTGTTTGTGAAGTCGAGCTCTTACAGTCTGGTGCAAATTTTGGCGACCTCATCTTCCAAAAGTGCTCCGAACGCCTCAATTCTTTTAACATTTTGAATCGCAAATCGAGCTCTCGCCACAGTCCTGTGCGCTTTTTGTCCACGACTGTGCCAGATCGAGCCCCGCACCCAAACATAGACCCTACTTCGGCGACCCCAGGAGCCACATTACCCGACAAAACACAGGGTTTTGCACCCGAGAATGTTTTCACTCGTGAATTCACACGCTTCCGGACGCTTACTCTTCTCTACTGCTCCGACACGCGAACTGCTCTTGCTCACCATGTTGTTGACATGATAATCACGTGATGACATCATGATGATGATCACTTGCTGACATGATGACATGATGAAAAGACTGCCCCTGGACATTCGTCCTTAACTCGGACGTTTTCGAACTAAACTTCCTTTGAACATTCCTTTTTCTTGCTAGATTAGTCAAAAATGAAAGGGCAAATCCATCTCTTTTGGCACATCATTCTTGGGATCTTTCCCAGGATCCTCGTCCTTTGTGTTACGATATGTTGACAGATGCGATGGACGGATTTTCCATGATTTTCCCATGCGGATGGTAGATCCTCCTTTTTTGCGGATCATTCCAGTTCATAGGGTGGGTAGAAATCATCATCCATCACCACATTTTCCAATATTCGATGCCCTTTCGACAAACTCATGTATCATATCAAGCGGGTAAAATATATCCGATTCAATATCCCCAATTTTTTACCACTGTGTTTGGCGAAATCCCCATGCTTGAGGCTTGAACAACCATTTCTTGCCATTTTTGATGGTTAAATCCCATTTTTGACCAGCAACAAAAATGCTGGTGAAATCGTCGTGATTTGTCGTCCAAAATGCTAGCACCAACTGGTTAAATCCCTCCAAGGTACCATGAACGCCACAGCTAGAACCCATTTTGGCAGGATCTGGCGCGTCGGGCCGGGCGATCGTCCCACAGTTGGTTCAAGAAATACCAACTGGTGGGGGCCACCTACCCCTCTGAAAAATGATGGAGTTCGTCAGTTGGGATGATTTTTCCATTCCCAATATGATGGGAAAAATATGGAAATTCATAAAACAATGTTTGAAACCACCAACCAGCCCAAAATGTGTATCTGAAATTGAACTGGGGACATCCACAAGAACATTGGAAACATTCAACGACCATGGCGATTTTTTTAAAACGGATCGTGGGATAAGCCGCTGGTCGCTGAGGGGTTACAATCGAGTTCGAAATGGGATCTCACGGATAACCTCGGCTGTATAATGGTTGGTTCATACTATAAATCCGACGATAAAACTAGCAGTAAAACTTAATCATCCCATCCAATTTGGCATCTGTTTTCAAATTTCGATCCATGCCCATATTAATAGATGCACAGATGATGCATTTTCAATCATTTTCACATTGGTGAATCATTTTCAATCATTTTCACATTGGTGAATCATGGATGCTATTGATTGCATTCTACTTCCCAAATATATGGGTTTGGCAGAAAATTGGGTACCCAACAATTTTATCATCGATGATCATGCTCCCCATCATTCACTGGCCGTTTTCCGCGGTTCACCCCCATTTTTTGGGAGAGATGGACAATCTCACTTCATGTTGTTGTTTTTTTTCCGATGACATAGCCATTTAACTGTATTTAACATTATTTAACTATTATATGATAGCTAAATTCCTCTTATGTTAGCAATTTTCAACTACATTATTATATGGGGATGAGTCAAAACCCTATCCCCCTGGTGAACATCAAAATAGCTGGTAAATGGATGTTCATCCCACTAAAAATGTATCTATAGGTATTGACCCATACCCATATGCTAAACTATATGCCTTGCTTAAATCGATGCTTGAACTTCGGCGCCAGGTCAGCACGGCCCTCACCTCGTTCAAGCCACCAATCCAAAGAACCCTGCCGAGGCACGGCTGATGTGGGATTCAGCTGCCATAAACCTCTGGTAAACATAAAAAAAATGATCAAAAAAGTATAGCAAATCCACCATTTTCAGGAAAAAAACATCAACGATTTCTATGGGCCATATGAACAATAGCTGTGTGAAATTGCTAGAGGATAAGCATAGGGTCAAAACCTGGTGTATATATATATATGTATATATATATATATATGTATATATATATATGTATATATATATATATGTATGTATATATATATATGTATGTATATATATATGTATATGTATATATACATATATATATATGTATGTATATATATGTATGTATATATACATATATATGTATGTATGTATATATGTATTTATATATATATGTATATGTATATATATATGGTTTTACGGTCATCCATCCCGTAATGGGAATCCTCATCACCGGATTGAAAGAACTCCCTATGAAAATCGAGTGATGACCATCTATCAATATGGGAAACTACTGATTGTTTTGACCGCAATACATGTGGTTTTACCCATAGAAAAAATATTTGGGATGGTTGATGATTTGGTTGATAATCTGGCCACATTACATAGTAAAAGGGAAGCAAATCATGCGGCATGGTTTCCCGAACTAGCAAACAATGGTTTTTGAGGAGAACTTCGGAGCAGTCGAAGAGCCAAATTTTCAATGAAACCCCCAGCTTTGGACACCCATGGCTGGAACTATTGCATGCAAATGTTGATTTCAAACTTTATTTGTGTCAATCTTGACATCTATAATTGAAGTGTTTTGCGAATTTGTTCCATAAACGCGGATGAATCTTGATGACCGTCAATGCGTTTTGTCTGAAAATATTGGGCAAACCCCAAAGTCGGTTGAGAAAATATCTATCTGTTTCTATTTATAGATATAGATATAGATATATAGATATATAGATATAGTGCCCTCCTTCAATATGATAATTTGTCCCGGAAATCTCGTGCTTGAAAAGCGCGGAGTTTTGCCCAGGCGCTCGAAGGCTGAGAAGAGGGGCTGTTGAAAGAGGAAGACCTGTTTCGGCTTTGTCTCAAGGACAAATGGTTTGGAAATGGAAATGGTGGGTGTTTTTCAGAGTGACCCGTATGACCATTTTTAGACTTCTTGGGATAGTTGCCCTTGTGAACCATCATTTGCAGTGAAGCTACCATCCAGTAAACATACAACAAGCATCCGAAACGATCTACATCTCTGGTGAAGTTGGTTTTCTGGAGGGCACATATCACTTTTTGCAGAGTAGCCACCCTGTTTTCATCGCCGGCCTTAAAACAAATGACCCATAGTCATAAAAAATACAATCAGCATCAATCAGCTGGAGAATTCATAGCGAATCCTACACCTGATGGTTTTCTCGTTAAGAATCAATCAACCAGAGCTTGGTCAATGGATCCTGGTGACTTCCTCTAGCAACATCCAGGGACAACAAAAAACGGGGTGCCCCAATGGTACGGCACATGGGGTAGCTCCCCCAAACACCGTAGAAAAATGGCAGATCAAAGTAGAATAAAGCCCCAAGTGTGAATCCAAGATCTTCGAAGGTCAAGCAAACAGACGACAAAAGATGCAACAACAAAAACATGCCAGCTTTTTGCGGAGAAGACTCATCAAAAACCACACATCAAACATCGCCTCAAAGCTGTATTTGCCCAGCTGAGCCAATGGGGGTAGCGTCAGCAAACACGCCGAGAGTCCTGGTAGGACAAATTGCTGTGCCGGGATTCCCTTCATGGATTGTGATCATCCCTTGTATGCTGGTTAGTATAATTAATCTGGTGGGTGGTTTTAAGCATCTTGAAAAATATGAACGTCAATGGGAAGGATTATCCCATATATTATGGAAAATAAAGAATGTTTGAAACCACCCACCAGATGATGTATAACAATCATAATAATCATAATCATAATCCCCTATAATAATCAGAATCCCCTATAATAACCATAATCATAATCATCATAATTGCCTATGCTAGTAATTATCATCAACCGGGATTTTGAACACTGCTCAATTACAAGGCCACATCTCCTTGGCTAAAATCATCACCGAAGATTTCTTGGTGACTCCGTTGCCTTTTTTTGGGGCCATGGGAAAGAAATGGTGCCTGTTGGATGCTTTTGTATATGGATGGAACCTACATGACCTCCCTTGAGGTCAGCTGACATCCAAACTACACATATCAAAATTTATCAAACAAGTTCACAGAAAACAAAGAAAAAAACTACGACCATTTGGATTTGCCCAAAGGGGGCCAGAAAGAATATATCAAAGATCGGAAAATGATGTGAAGAAAGCAATGCCATAAACCACCCATATGGATTGATGCCTGCGCCCTTGGCGGCTGCGGAGCCATAGAAGTAGATGCCCAGTAGGGGTGCCAACGCGTGGTTGAAGAGAGGTTCCCAGCCCTCGTGATAACCTCAGATGTGTTGATACCCCCAAAATGGCAATATTTTTTTGGGGAAAATGATGTTTGAAACAATTTAAAACCATGAAATGTTGGGTATACCCCATTTTCAGACAAACCCATATGTCAGCCACATCACTGTAGTGACAGGTTTGAAGGTATGTACCATGGTCAAGGTACATGGGATTAATGGGGTATGGTCATCCATGCCACAATGGGAATCCTTACAGTGTGTATATGAATCCATATTGATGGATTGATGACCATCCAATATGAACAATTTGCCCTAGTTTTGACCCTGGCAAAAGTTGCGAAGTCGCAAAAGTTGCCAGAAAGCGGTGGGCTAAATGTCAAAGGATGGATATACGTCCAAGTGAATGTATATAAAATTATATAGATGGGATGTTACCCCAGGAATCTCTGAAAATTGGGGAAGTTGCGAATGGTTATGTCCCAGAGAGCCATCTCCAAGGCACCGGAACTTGGAATCAAGAGCCTCAGTCGTCCAGTGATCTCATGAGACCTTGATCCTTCAAAAATTACCCTCTGGTTATTTAACATAGCCATGGAAAATGGCCCATTTCTAGATGGTTTATCTATTAAAAATGGCGATTTTCCATGGCTATGTTAAATAACCAGAGGGTATGCCCTGCCAATGGTTTTATGAGTGACTTTCAACATCTTCAAAAGCCCAGATGTTCCCAGAGATTCCCAGAGATTCCCCGATGGATTTTTCGCCGGAAGTTGCGATCCCCTGCCCCGTACAGTATACCAGTAGTACCGCACAAGGCGGTGGCGGAAGTTTCAAAAAGAGGAAACCTATAGGAGAAGTTGGTTGTTGTGAATCAGGGATGGCAGAGCGAAGCCACTGATTGACCGAAAGGTGGTTGGAGTTGTGTTTGCTGGAATGGTTGCAATGGTTGCAGTGGTCACCTCACCCACAACTGCTGGATGCAGTGTGATGTACTGCAACTGTAGTTGTAGTTGTAGCGTAGTGGAGTTGTAGTTGTGGTGTAATGTAATTAGTGTAGTGTAGTTGCAGTCATATGGTTGTAGTTGTAGTTGTTTTGTAGTTGTAGTTGTAGTTGTTGTAGTTGTAGTTGTTGTGTGGTTGTAGTTGTTGTGTAGTGTAGTTGTAGTTGTAGTTGTAGTTGTAGTTGTAGTTGTAATTGTAGTTGTAGTTGTAGTAGTAGTAGTAGTAGTAGTAGTTGTTGTTGTTGTTGTTGTTGTTGCTGTAGTTGTTTTAGTTGTAGTTGTAGTTGTAGTTGTTGTTGTAGTTGTAGTTGTAGTTGTAGTTGTAGTTGTAGTAGTAGTAGTAGTTGTAGTAGTTGTAGTAGTAGTTGAAGTAGTAGTTGTTGTTGTTGCTGTTGTTGTTGTTGTTGCTGTTGTTGTTGTAGCTGTTGTAGTTGTTGTTGTTGCTGTTGTTGTTGTTGTTGCTGTTGTTGTTGTAGCTGTTGTAGTTGTAGTTCGAGTTGTAGTTGTAGTTGTAGTTGTGTAGTTGTTGTAGTTGTAGTTGTAGTTGTTGTTGTTGTGGTTGGTGTTGTTGTTGTTGTTGTTGCTGTTGCTGTTGTCGTCGAAGTTAGAGTAGTTAAGTTAGTGAAGTTAGTTAAGTTAGTCAAGTTAGTTAAGTTAATCAATGTCTACTTTTTCGACATTTTCACGTCAAAAAAGGCTCCAAACCCTCAGTTTTTTACACTTTTGACTTCGAAATGTGCTTCGCGCCACAACGGCGTGCACTTTTTCGACACTTTTTCGACATCTGAACCTCCAAAAGTGGTCTGAACCCCTAGTGTTTTTAACATTTTGACTTGGAAATGTGCTTCGCGCCACAACGGCGTGCACTTTTTCAACATCTCAACTTCCAAAAGTGGTCCGACATTGGTGTGTTTTGTACATTTTGACTTGGAAATGTGCTTCGCGCCACAACGGCGTGCACTTTTTCGACATCGCAACTTCCAAAAGTGGTCCGACATTGGTGTGTTTTGTACATTTTGACTTGGAAATGTGCTTCGCGCCACAACGGCGTGCACTTTTTCGACATCTGAACTTCCAAAAGTGGTCCGACATTGGTGTGTTTTGTACATTTTGACTTGGAAATGTGCTTCGCGCCACAACGGCGTGCACTTTTTTGACATCTCAACTTCCAAAAGTGGTCCGAGCCCGCCAGTTTTTAACACTTTTGACTTCGAAATGTGCTTCGCGCCACAACGGCGTGCAATTTTTCATCGCTCCTGTGGCCAGCTGGCTCCGCACCCGCCGCTTTAGCGAGCCTACTTTTCGACCCTCCGGAGCCACAAATCATTGGAAAAACACAGAGTTTCGCGACTTTCCTACCTTTTCGCGCATCTGTATCTTCTGTCTTCTTACTCTTTCTCTTCTGATCTTCTCTCTTCTAATCTTCCTCTTCTCTCTGCCTCTGCCCTGCTCTGCTTTTCATCTCTCCATATTGTCGGAAGTTTGACTTCTAAACTTCCTTCGATCAGGTCCCAAATGATGTAAGATTGCTGATTTCAAAGGTCATGTATATATATATACAGTATATATATAGTATCATAGCTTCCAATCCATACCAAGGTGACGTCAGACTCCAAGAAAACACCGATCACAAAAAAGCTGTGGGGTTTTTCTTCCCCAGCTTTAGCCAGTCGGATCCCATGTTGAAACCAACAACCAGAAGTTGTTGGGTCGATATATCCATTGCTACCCGTCTGTTACTGGTTAAAAAAAGAGAAACATTTGTTTTCTTGATGTCAAAGCACTCTTAGAGTCAACCCCGGATTAGTAAATCCTGGTTGATGAACTAGGATGGTTACCCCCAACAACTGATCCTTGCCGCTACTTCAATGAAACTCAGCTCCCTCCATTCACCAGAAAGTGAAATCGCCCCGTTGAGCCATTAAAATTCCATGAAATACTAGTTGCTTGATAGGTTTCCCTACCAGGGTGAGTTCGTAATCCCCAATCACCCAAGTAGATAGTATATATATATATATAACTCCCTATTTCATGACCAATTGAGAATATCATGTCAGGTTCACCCAATTTCAGAAACCATCTTAAAATGCTGGTCAGATCTTCAAAAACTCTCTGGGATCAATGGATCCCCAAGCATCGCCCACCAAGTGGCACGGCCGCAAAGACCCCAATCAGCGCCACGTCCGCCAGGAAGCCGCGCTCCCAGTCGCTCAAGACGAGGCCTCGCAGTTCGTCAAAAATGGGGCGCTTTTTTCATGGGATCAGCAGCAAAAATCATGGTTTCTGATGGGATGTAACCAAGAGAACTGGCCCAAGAATGATGGTTTAATCCATGAAAACTAGGGGTTTTACCCCCGAGAATATCATGGTTCAATGGATATAAACATCTAACTTGGCTCAGTAGACACGGGGTTAAACAATGAATATAATGGCTTAATAGGTATTGGATATATATATATATATATTATTAATATATATCATATATGATTATATCATATACATATATCATATTTGGGTGTGTCTGCAAATGGGGAATATTATCCACAATATGTTTTCGTGGCAATTGTGACAGGCAAAAAAAAAGGGGATTGCCAGAGGAACCAGCACCAGTGCTGCTGGCTGTAACCCCCAAAATCCAGTTTTTTTGGTCATCAGATTCCCTACACAACTTGCCAGAGTTAAAAAGTTTCATTCGCCCGGTGTAGGAAACACAGCCAATTGACTGAGATTCAGAACCCTGATTCCTGGCACAACCACATCAACCAATTCGATGCATTCGCCAAACTCCAAAATTATTTGGTGGAAGTCCTTGATTTACCCCAGATCCACTTCAACTCTCTTAAACTCATGGCTCTTGAAAGCTCAGAATACCAAATTTTGAACTACTTAAAAACTCCACCGGTTCACCGGGCTCAACCCGGAAAAATCCAACCGGTTGCCATATCCCACCTTGATTCACCTGCCAGCTCGGAGCTTCGTGTCGTGCCAGCATGGCGGCAATCTCAGCGAGCGAGATTTCACCGGGTGACTACCAGTAGTTGGGTGAATGTCCCCGAATGAACGGAGAAAATTGGGGTTCTACTAATGGGATGTGTCTGAAAATAGGCTATACCCCCAGTTTTTAGCAATGAATTCATAAGGAGAATAATGATTCACCGGGCTGGACTTGGATTTGTTCCCCCTAAATTTTCGGACCAACCCGAATCTTTCGGATTGGAATAATCCAAGCGAGGTCGACCTGTGAACCGAAAGAAGTCGGATTTGACTGTTGGGTTTACGGAGGGTATATTCGTGGGGAACCCACAAGAACCAACCAAAGCGACGAAAACCCGGGGTTGACAACAAGGAAACCTGGGATAGGAATGGGAAAATACTAGAATCAAGGATCTTTGGTTCCAGAAAAATTGTGCTTCGATCTTTGTCAATATGAACATAGAGATTTAACCTACAAGAATTCTACATCTTCTTACAAACACTGGAATGAGACCCTTAGAATGTTAGGATGATCCAACTCCGCAAATTGTCTTTACAAAACTACGCCAAGTACACCTTGTCCAAGAGCGGAAAAAAATATTCTCTATTCACATGGTTGGGGCAGTTCCATGTCACTTTTCAGTTGGCCCCCAGATTGGAACTGTTGTGAGCCACATAAATGGTTAACCTTAGATACCCTGCGCAAAACAACTAATGTTCAGGCGATGATGTAAATATACATATGTATGTATATATGCACATACATGCATGCATATGAAAACAAACAAAACACAAACTCAGAAATGTAAATTCATTAATAAATTATATAATAACTATACATCATTATATATATATATACACAGAATGTATTCAGATATTCCTTTACCTACACATCGCTGGGCACCCTGGCCATGCCAAGCATGAAATCAGGCACTTGGCTGGGCGGCCACACCTGCAGTGCCCAGCTATGTCACCAACTGTCCGAACCTTTAAAATGGTACCCCTCTGGCAACTTAACATAGCAAAAAATATGGCCATGGAAAATAGCTAATGCATCTAGAGATGGGTCATGCTCCATGGCTATGTCATATTTCTGAAATGGTACTTGTTCATTTGGAGCATGTATGAGCATGTCATAATTCTATCCATTTGGGACAAAACATGACCAAAACGTCATATTTGGGGACTTGGAAGATTATACTTGATGCACTCACCTTGTGGAACTGACGTTCGTTTGTGGCCCGGTGTTTCAGAACAAGAAAGTGAAAAAGTCCAGGCATATTTGGACCCTTTTTAACATTCAATAAAGGCTAGCCCAGAGGGTGTAAAGTGATAAATTCGTATCCAGGGGCCGCGTCCACAGCTACCAACCACTCACGACACAACTGGGAAAGTTCAGACTCAGACTGGTGCTGAATTCCGCACCCAAAGTTCAGCTCATAGTATTGAGTATCAAGCATACATGAAACTAATTGTGCAACACCATCCCGTGTGCTGAAACAACGCAAGTCATCCTTCTGACTAGACAAAAAAAAACTCAGAACTGCCTCAACACTACCTCCGCCAAGCATCATGCCTGGTAATTCCACATGTAACGCTACTACTCAGTGACCCCTTTACTTCCCAACGTCGGGGGCGAGTTGTGCCTAGGTCGTCCAGGATGTCCCAGGCACATAAGCCAAGTTGTGCTGGACATTGGTGATGTGTCCCTGCAGCCCAAAAATCATCAAGCTGGGCCCCAAGGAAACGCACCAAAGCCTCGAAGCTGTGGAAATCCCATGGCTTTTATGGCGGATGTGCCGCATCGAACTGTTCACTGGAGGGCTAGTCAGGGCTAGTCAGGGCTAGTTGATTTTATAGCCCCTAAACCCTAACTCTGGGGTTCTTAAAAGTTGGGATACCCCAAAAGACCATAAAAACATCTTCCGCACAAAAAACGCTTTTGGGATGACAACACCGGCGCGTGGAGTTGCAAAAGCACGTGCCACACCACCGCTTTTTTGATGAAAACTGACAACTGACCTTCCGGTAATCCAACTTGGTCACCAAAAATCTCCAAGATCCAAAAATGTTTACTATATATATATATACATAACATTGCATAACATGACATAATCTATGTATATATATATACATATGATGTATATAGCGATATCTACATATCTACATGGTCTACATCTATGTAATTATACACATATATTGATACGTAATACATACATACATACATACATATATACATACATACATACATACATACATACATACATACATACATACATACATACATACATTCATTACATTAAATTACATTACATTACATTACATTTACATTACATTACATTACATTACATTACATAACATTACATTACATACATACATACATTACATACATTACATACATTACATACATTACATACATTACATACATTACATACATTACATACATTACATACATTACATACATTACATACATTACATACATTACATACATTACATACATTACATACATTCCATACATTGCATACATTGCATACATTGCATACATTGCATACATTGCATACATTGCATACATTGCATACATTGCATACATTGCATACATTGCATACATTGCATACATTGCATACATGGCATACATTGCATACATTGCATACATTGCATACATTGCATACATTGCATACATTGCATACATTGCATACATTGCATACATTGCATACATTGCATCCATTGCATACATTGCATACATTGCATACATTGCATACATTGCATACATTGCATACATTGCATACATTGCATACATTGCATACATTGCATACATTGCATACATTTCATACATTGCATACATTGCATACATTGCATACATTGCATACATTGCATACATTGCATACATTGCATACATTGCATACATTGCATACATTGCATACATTGCATACATTGCATACATTGCATACATTGCATACATTGCATACAGTGCATACATTGCATACATTGCATACATTGCATACATTGCATACATTGCATACAATGCATACATTGCATACATTGCATACATTGCATACATTGCATACATTGCATCCATTACATCCATTACATCCATTACATACATTACATACATTACATACATTACATACATTACATACATTACATACATTACATACATTACATACATTACATACATTACATACTTACATACATACATACATACATACTAACATACATACATACTAACATACATAACATACATAACATACATAACATACATAACATACATAACATACATAACATACATAACATACATTACATACATTACATACATTACATACATTACATACATTACATACATTACATACATTACATACATTACATACATTACATACATTACATACATTACTACATTACATACATTACATACATTACATACATTACATACATTACATACATTACATACATTACATACATTACATACATTACATACATTACATACATTACATACATTACATACATTACATACATTACATACATTACATACATTAATACCTTCATACCTACATACCATACATGCCATACATACCATACATACCATACATACCATACATACCATACATACCATACATACCATACATACCATACATACCATACATACCATACATACCATACATACCATCCATACCATACATACCATACATACCATACATACCATACATACCATACATACCATACATACCATACATACCATACATACCATACATACCATACATACCATACATACCATACATACCATACATACCATACATACCATACATACCATACATACCATACATCCCATACATACCATACATACCATACATCCCATACATACCATACATACCATACATACCATACATACCATACATACCATACATACCATACATACCATACATACCATACATACCATACATACCATACATACCATACATACCATACATACCATACATACCATACATACCATTCCATAACATACCATACATACCATTCCATACCATACCATACATACCATACATTACATACATTAACATACATTACATACATTACATACATTAACATACATTACATTACATACATACATACATTACATTAACATTACATTACTTCACTTAACATTACATACATTACATACAATTACATACATACCATTACATACATACCATTACATACATACGTACATACATACATACATACATGCATACATACATACATTACATTACATTACATTACATTACATTACATTACATACATTAACATACATTACATACATTACATACATTACATACATTACATACATTACATACATTACATACATTACATACATTACATACATTACATACATTACATACATTACATACATACAATACATACATTCAATACATACATTCATTACATACATTCATTACATACATTCATTACATACATT
>CAMXCT020001810.1:0-65000 GCA_947184155.2 Cladocopium goreaui
TCGATGTCTTACCATCGTCATGCAGAGAATGTGTTGTCAAAAGGTGGTCATTGCGTGTGGGCAATTCGTGTTATATCTCTGCCGTGATGGGGCGTCCCAAAGATGCCAGTGGATGCCACTGTGTTCTGTCGCTTTGTCACCTCATGTATTGTCACTTGCCAAATGTCTCACCATGGCGTTTGAGAAAATTCCCAAAATCCAAATCCCATCTACAGCAAATACCACCTATTAGTTTTATCCTGCCACAGCTCTGTGCACATGGCGCATTGACAGTCATCAAACAACATGTCACCGAGTTTGTTCTTTCACTCACTCTGCATCACATCATCCCTCCCTCCACCCCCTTCTCGTCCCCACCGGCCGTTTCTGGGGACCCTGGCCTTCGCTGTTCACAGCATCCACGGCGGCGCCCGCGGCGAGGAGCCGCTCCACGATTCGCTCCACGACGATGGCAGTTTCGCCGGTGGTATATATAGCCGCGTGGTGCAGCGGTGTGTGACCTCAGGCGCCGAAGGGCTCGGAGACGTCAACGGCTGGAGGGCTCCACCCCGTTGCTCTCCACCGCCCACCCCCACTGCAGTGGGAGAAACTGCAATCTGTGGAGTGAAGTCCCTGAGTTTTATCTTTTCCAAAATTGTATAGCGAGCTGGCTCAATGGTAGCCACTATCTGTTGTTGGTGTTTGTGAAGATCACCAAGACTACGAACTGATGGCACCTTCCAGAAAAGGATATCCGAAAAGGGGAAAAACCGTTTTCTTACGCCTAACAAAACTTATCTCAACCATTCTCAACCTATCTCAAGCATTCTCAAGCCCTCTTGTACGCCCATACAGTAGGCCCATACTACAGGTAGCAAATGTGCAAGAGTTTTCTTCTCTCTCAAGAATGATGTCTTATGGTATTTCACATCGATGTCTTACCATTGTGATGCAGAGAATGTTTTGTCAAAGGTGAACATGGCGTGTGGGTAATTCCTGATGGGGCACCCTAAGGATACCAGCGGATGCCACTGTGTTCTGTTGGTTTGTCACCTATTGTCACTTGCCAAAAATCTCACTATGGCGTTTGAGAAGATTCACAAAATCCCAATCCCACCTTAATTCCACCAATCCTGCCACAGCTCTGTGCACATGGCGCATTGACAGTCATCAAACAACATGTCACCGAGTTTGTTCTTTCACTCACTCTGCATCAGATCATCCCTCCACTCCACCCCCTGTCGTCCCCACCGGCCGTTTCCGAGGCCCCTGGCCATTGCTGTCCACAGCATCCACAGCGGCGCCTGCGGCGAGGAGCCGCTCCACTGCGGCGGTGTGGCCGTTGCCCGCCGCGCGGAGCAGCGGTGTCCGACCTCAGGCGCCGAAGGGCTCGGAGACGTCAACGGCTGGCTCCACCCCGTGGCTCTTCACCGCCCACCCCTACACTTGAGTGGGAGAGGCTCGAATCTGCGGAGTGAAGTCCGTGAATTTTATCTTTTTCCAAATTGTATAGCGAGCTGGTTCAATGGCAGCCACTATCGTTGCTGGTGTTTGTGAAGATCACCAAGACTACCAACTGATGGAACCTTCCAAAACAGAAAATCCAAAAAAGGGAAAACCGTTCTATGCTTAACAAGTTAAGCTTTATCTCAACATATCTCGAGCATTCTCAAGCTCTCTTTCACACCCACAGTACCCCCATACAGGTAGCAAATGTGCAAGAGTTCTTTTCTCTCAAGATGTCTTATGATGTCTTTTGGTGTTTCACATCGATGTCTTACCATCGTCATGCAGATAATGTGTTGTCAAAGGTCGACATTGCGTGTGGGCAATTCGTGTTATATCTCTGCAGTGATGGGGCACCCCAAAGATGCCAGTGGATGCCACTGTGTTCTGTTGGTTTGTCACCTCATGTATTGTCACTTGCCAAATACCTCTCCATGGCGTTTGAGAAGATTCACAAAATCCCAATCCCACCTAAATGCCACCTATCCTGCCACAGCTCTGTGCACATGGCGCATTAAAAGTCATCAAACAACTTGTCACCGAGTGACCCCACGGCAGTGGGAGAAACTGCAATCTGTGGAGTGAAGTCCGTGAGTTTCATCTTTTTCAAAATTGTATAGCGAGCTGGCTCAATGGCAGCCACTATCATTGCTGGTGTTTGTGAAGATCACCAAGACTAGTAACTGATCAGACATGATCAGACCTCTCAAAACTGGGACAAACGAGAAACCGAACAGGACTGTATGTCTGATGAAACCTTGCATCAGGCTCTTTTACACCAATATAGAGGTTGATTAAGGTTGTACATGTGAGCGCCCATGTGCAAGATCACCTCTCCGAAGCTGTGCATCCCAGCAGGGACAACTTCATGACTTCGTGTGCCTGATTTCCTTCAAATTGTCCACCCTGTGGCTCTCACCTGCTGGAGGTTCATCTCCAGCTAAGGTGGCGAACACCATCGAATTTCATCCTGAAATCCGTGGCACCGCCTTCCCACAACGTCCGTCCTGTCACATCGGTCCCGTCTCTGAGGGCCGGGACCGTTGTAATCCTTCGCCTCGACGGAGGCGCCCGCGGCCAGCAGTGCCTCGACCACCTCCAGGTGGCCTTCCTGAGCCGCAATCAACAGCGGCCCGGTGCCTCGGTCCGGAGGGCGCCGCTGGAGATGGCGACGGGACGCGCCAAGTCGCATGGGTTGCTTCAGAGGATTTCGGAGGATTTCGGGTCTGAAAAATTGGGAGTTTGGTCATGTTTGGTCCACGATTTCAAATTGAGACATGTATCACTGCCTGTCGAAATTAGGATCAACTGATTGGGAAGTCACACCTCTGTCGTGCCATACACTGCAAACCAGATCAAAGATTCACAATAACACACTACAATCTCAGCAAGAAAATCATTAGAATCCATTTGCATCCAGCTTCCATAATTAATAATATTAGACCCGCCAAATGTCCCCTAAACTTGACTCAACCACACGAACCACTGTGTGACATACCCGCAACACAAACTTGCAACTGCTGTCTACTGGTAGTTGACTTCTCAACATGGAATCACGTAAAGTACACTGAAAATTCCTTAAAACTGGCAGCAAACTCAATGTCGTGTCGCATCTCTTCCACATTTCACCCGTTGCACCGCCCTCCCACAACGTCCGTCCTGTCACATCCGTCCCGTCTCTGAGGGCCGGGACCGTTGTAATCCTTCGCCTTGACGGAGGCGCCCGCGGCCAGCAGTGCCTCGACCACCTCCAGGTGGCCTTCCTGAGCCGCAATCAACAGCGGCCTGGTGCCTCGGTCCGGAGGGCGCCGCTGGAGATGGCGACGGGACGCGCCAAGTCGCATGGGTTGCTTCAGAGGATTTCGGAGGATTTCGGGTCTGAAAAATTGGGAGTTTGGTCATGTTTGGTCCACGATTTCAAATTGAGACATGTATCACTGCCTGTCGAAATTAGGATCAACTGATTGGGAAGTCACACCTCTGTCGTGCCATACACTGCAAACCAGATCAAAGATTCACAATAACACACTACAATCTCAGCAAGAAAATCATTAGAATCCATTTGCATCCAGCTTCCATAATTAATAATATTAGACCCGCAAAATGTCCCCTAAACTTGACTCAACCACACGAACCACTGTGTGACATACCCGCAACACAAACTTGCAACTGCTGTCTACTGGTAGTTGACTTCTCAACATGGAATCACGTAAAGTACACTGAAAATTCCTTAAAACTGGCAGCAAACTCAATGTCGTGTCGCATCTCTTCCACATTTCACCCGTTGCACCGCCCTCCCACAACGTCCGTCCTGTCACATCCGTCCCGTCTCTGGGGCCGGGACCGTTGCTATCCTTCGCCTCGACGGAAGCGCCCGCGGCGAGCAGCACCTGGACCACCTCCAGGTGGCCTTCCCAAGCCGCATTCGCCAGGGGCCCGTCGCCTCAGCCAGAGGGCTCCGCTGATGATGGCGACACCACGTGCAAAGTCACAGGTCGATCATCTTCCAACTGAAACACGTCGTACAGTCTCAACTGGATTGGGAAGTCACAGCTGCGAACCTATAACAACCTCCTCAACCTTCAAGCCTATCCCTTCTCAGGTGTCCGCCATCTTCGTCGACTTGCTCCAGGCTCTGGGGGTCCACCTGCAGCAAGCGTCGGACAGCTCCGACGTTGCCTTCTTTCGCAGCCTGCAGGATGTCTCCGCCTCAAAGCCGAAACTCTGGATGTCTGGCAGTCCAAGGTTTATTCTTAATATATTATACCAGTGGATCAGTCATAATGTATCATAATGTATAGATTCTAGATTTTGCGGCTTTGGGGTTCCTGAACTTGGTTCATTCGACTACTAACAAATATTAACAAATGATTGTCATGCACTGGCAGCACCCAGAGTGCACAAGCATATTTAAACGCATTTAATAAACGCATCTTTCAAAGCCCAATGTCACATGTCATTGAGCATGAATCCTCAAGCCTGAACATGTGAGGGAACATCTCATGGAATCCTCAAGTCTGAGATCTCAGCAATTTTCGATTTCAGTTTCATCTGCCTGGAAAGCAAAGCACGACATTTTGGACAACCAAAAATTAAGCGGAAAGAGATCTTAGTGATTCAGCTCTATAGTTTTTTCTGTTGCAGAAAAGGCGTGGAAAATATGATGCCTGCATAGGGTTGGTCTGAGATTGAAACCCGAAATCTGATGAATGCTTGGAGGTCACCCAGTGAGGGACATTTGCATTCATTTGCCGCAACAGGACGAATTATGGAAATCATCGAAGTGGATACAATATATGATACAATATCATAGCAAAAAATGTAGATCCCAACAAAGCAAGATTAAGCCAGTCAAATCAGTCAATACGACCTACCGCCCCAACGTCTCCTCATGAATACTTCTCAACTTTGTCAAACTTTGTCCCCAATGGATCCCAATGGAATAACTTCCCCAGATCGCCAGACCTCCGCTTCCGACTTGGAACCTCAGGATTTGACGTGTCTGTGTGGTGAGTCTTTGTCAAAAGCCAAGTTGTTCATCTACCAGCATTGGACTTGGAAGAACAACCTGCATCAACCGTCGACCATCAAGAATCATCATACATCATCAACATCAACCATCTGTTCTTAATCCAAGTGCTGACACTCATCACGTGCAAAGGCCGTGTTCAGACTTGAAATCTCTGTCCAATGTTGTCAAATATGATAAACCCAGTGAATGAACCCAGCCAAACTCCTTAGGACCAAGTACGTTTGCCACAGTCCCTGCCACTGTTGCTTTCGTTTATATGTCAAAAAATGTCAAACAAAAGATCTGATTCGTCAACTTTCTGACTTTTCCGACTTTCATAGTATGGACCGGTTGTAACATCTCGTCCCCACCAGAGCTCCACCAAGTGGCCAAGGCCGGGCACTGAGATGTTGAGTTCCGTCTGAACATCTTGCCTGGTCCAAACGGATCACGGTGCTATGGGTCGAACGTTGTCCGAAAAACCCAATGAACTGCAATGAGTTGCGATCATCGCAATCACAGCATGAAGATAAAAAGCCCAAAGGCTTGATATTTCAAAAAGTGTCCACCAGCCAACATCTTGCTTCATGCTTTCCAAATGGTGGTTCTATTTTGGCCATTGTGGCAGAAATGTGGCATCAATTCTGGCAAGGTGCGATGAGACATTGGCTTGATGACCACTCTCAGAGCTCGATGCCGGTGCGAAAAGCCACCGGAGGAACTTCCCGTAGTGAATGCTTTCATCTCCAGACATGTCCTCAATCGAACATGACATCCCAGCAATGGTCTCCAAGGATGACCAGTCATATCAGCGAAAAAGAGGCAGTGGTCCCAATGGAGATCAATGGAGCTTGGAATTCAGAACCAGTGAGGACATGAATCTTGGCAATTGGCGGCTTCCATGAGCCATCATCCCCACGTCAAAAGGGGTTGAGAGCCATCTTTTTCAAGCCAAGCATCTGCTGCTTCGAGCATCAATGAAAGCCTTGAGAAGCAAAACGCCAAAGAGTTGTTCACAACATCGCAACTCGACAGGTTTAAGCAACTTGGCGTTTTGACAGAATTTGACAGAGAGGCAACGTTCCATCAGAACAAGACAGAATGAAATAGAATGGGGTGCTGTCCAAAAATAGGTTGGATACCCCAACTTATTGCTTTGTTGTCAAATTCAAACGAGATCATCAATCGTTCTAATCCCCTGAAATTGCGGGAATCCAATTTTCAGACCAAATGTGCTCCAGGCAACTCTCGCTCGCCCATGTGCAGGCCAAGGCCAGAGAAGGTTGACAGCAGCTCGTCCTTCCGGATCATTCCCCGTCCTCAGAACGACTCCCGGCAGTTGAACAGCAGGAGCCGCCCACGGCTACAGAAAAGGCCTGCCATGCTGTGGTGACTGGGAACCAGTGCAGTTGAGAATCCGGTGGGATCCCACTGCCGGAAGATTGCTCTGACATCTGTGTGGTCTGCCTGGCATTGGCTGTGTGTAAAAGATAAGTTCAAGAGATTCCTCTACTTCAAACGACACGTCTGGAAGTTGCACAAGCAGAGCATATCGTATGTATCACTTCTAGATTTGAGGTGCTCTAAAAATGTGTTTATTTCTTATCCAATTCTGCGCGTAGAAAATATGTTTTCTTATGATTTCTTTTAGAGGTGATTATCAACACATTCTACTTGACATCATCTGTCCAGTCTACTTTAAGTTGTTTGAACTACGTGGCAAATGGCTCAATGTGGAACGTTTGCTGTCAAACACGGTGACAGCTTCATTCTGGAGAGTTTGGGTTTCAATTCAAATATGTTCAAATCAGCGGATATCCTACGGGAAGCTTCAAGAACAGCACGCATCACAATCCTCCCTGCAGGCTTGCGCCAAAGAACACAGCAGACATGTCAATCAAACTCCCTGTGCTATCCAATGTCACACATGCACACAGAAAAAAATGCTCGGCACAACGGATTGCAACAAACATCCACAGTAGATGAATTATCTTGGAGCTCACTTTGACCCAACAAAGAAATCCATCATCTTCAAGATCTCCGAGACTGCACAGGTCTCCCCACCTCTTTTCTGACAGGAGGATCGTGTTGGCCGTCAGGATCCTGCGGCTGAGAGGCATTACGGACACATGGGCGGACGCCATGGTCGTCACTTGGTCACTGCTGGAACCGTTTTCGTCGCTTCAACTTGGCAACAAATTTACCAAGTGATCTTTGGGAAACCCCCAAACAAAAAAAATATGTCGTGAGTCATGGCTGTCATGGTCTTTGTTCGGTTGGGAAAACCCGGTGGAATCTCCCATCCCTGCGGGGTGCAGCCGCATCGCCTCGGGTGAGGTCGATCTTCGAGCCAGTTCCTGGTGCAGTTTGTGATCGAGAAAAAAATCAACTCAAAACAACTGCTCCGAATGCTCAAGACTCCAGTGTCTCAAATCCACCACAAAGGTCCAAAAAGTCTGAAGAACATCTACGGAAAGATGAAAGCTCCTACTGTGGCGGGTGTGTGAAGTTTCAGGACATGCGTGCGAACTGTCCTGATTTGCTACAGTAGGTTTGCTATGATTTGCATGGAGTTGCCCCTTGTCATTTGCCCGTTGTCATATGCCTCTGATTAGCAAACATGTGAGCTATGCCCAGTGTCAACTTGAATGATAAGAAACAGTTGGATCACCCAGTGAAAAGTAGAAACCATGGTTATTCGCTAAAGACATCTGAAAAAGTTGAAACCCTTGGAGATGATATGCCAAGAAACTCCGTGAAACACTCCAAGAGTCCAACATCTTTGTTGCTTTTCACCATATCAACTTCCAACCGCTCTGGTGGAGTCAATTCCACGTCTCAGATCTGGGACGCCCTGCCGACGTATCGTGACCATCGCTTTTTTCGGCCATGTCGCTGATGGGAATTCCCCAAGGGAATTTCCAAGAGCGTGGTGAAACTCTCTGAAATTGCGGCCAAAACTTCAGGGAACGATCTGGTTGCGAGATCACCTTTTCAAACTCTGGAGGTCTGGCAATCCGTGAATTTCCAAGCTAAGCAGGCTGGTGTTGCTCCTGCAGGCAACAAGTTGGTTGGCAAACCAGGTGTGGGATGATGCTGATATTTTGTCAGCATTGATTCATGTTCAAATGGTCAGAGCTGCGTTGGTCCTGGTGTGTGTGTGTCTCTTCAACCCTCAACATCAACGAACTGCTGGTGATGAGGTGCCAGCTGAGCCGAGAACTTCAGGAATTCCAACCTTTGCTACAATGTGCAAATGAACCTCAAAATATGTGCGGTCTTTCATTATCATTCAATTTGCATGTTGCAAGGGGCACCTACTGTCACACAATGCCTGAACCAAACATCCGAAAGAGTAACACTATGCAACAATCTGGGAACGCTTCCGAATCAGAGGTTATAGTTCCATCCGGACTTTAAGCCCCGCGTGCATGCTAGTTTTAAAATATAATCAGTTCCAGTTCAACCGACCTTCCATGCCGAACACGGCGCCGTTGCCTTTTTGGGGGCGAATTGGGATGACTCGCTTCTCAGATACATTCTTGTGATCATTTTGGGTCGGAGAACTACTGGTTACTTGTTGCTTCCTCAAATTCATCCAAATTTAATCCAGCAGGAGCACAGCGCACCATGGGAAGCCGGAATGCGGCAGTTGTCAGTTTTCATTTCCGCGACATCTTCGCAATCTGTTGGCCTTCTGAAAAGATGCCACCAGGGCTAGTCACAGAATCCACAATCTGATCAGCAGTGCCTTCGGCATTGTTCATCTGCCGATCATCTACATACACTAGGCCGTTCTTGAACACGAATTCATTTTGAAAAGTGCCTCTTGGATTGTTTTGCGGCGCAGGTGCCCACTCTTCGCAGAGCCTAATGGGAAAGATAAAAGATATGCAACTTGTTGACGTGTGCATATTCCACCATGCCTTTGGCACGGGCCAATCCTATCCGCGTCAGCTCGGCAAAACTTTGGTCGACCTGGGCTTGGGCCACAAACAGTGGAACTCTTCTCACTTCCAGTCGCCTTTTCACCGTTCTCATGTAATTCATCGTCCTCGGTGGCCAGAAAAGTCCACATGACAGGGAGGATGGAACCAATTGATGGTGACCGATGGTCCCACCAATAAAAAGCCCCCACCAATAACGGTTGCCATTGGCACACCTGCTTCTTGGGGCTCTCATGAGGGCCATCCCGGCGAAAAGTCTGGATCACCAATCAGTTTATGGGATTACAATGATATTATGGCGGGGATACTGATAGTAGGATTTATAGTTTGACATATCTTCTAAAAAATAAATAAAAAAAATACAAAAATGATAGGTTGCAAATGTGCTATCGTCAAGTTCGATGTGTATGCAATGGGATGATCAGGGGATAAATGGGACAAAGCCATCCACAATTGTAGGGATTATAATGGAGATATTGGGCGTTAACCATCAACGATATCATGATATGGGAGTAATAAACATGGGATGAATGGGGTATGGTCATCCATCCATGCCATGGGAATCCACACATGATTGGTATATAAAGCCCTATTCATTGATTGATGCCCAAAGGCAAATGTCATAAAATGAAAAGCAAATTGGACATGGAACGAGTCACAATCATTGTGTTTAGATCATACTTCAGCCCAAAAGAAGTACAATCATGGGAGCGCTCTGACCATCCCCTTTATCGTAAATCAAACTCGCCGTTGACATCACGAGGAAACATTCAGGGAAAATCTTTGTGGGAACCATGGGTTTTTCTTTTCAAATATGGTGGTAAAGCCTGCAAATGTTCTCTTCAAGCAATTCTGGGACTGTGACCCTTGAACATCTAATAGCCATTAACAACACTATATGCTTAAGCCCATATGATTGGGATATCTGTTTAACCCATACAATTATGTGGCGCCTTAAACTGTAACCTTGGAGTACCCCAAAACCTTTGGTTTCCCACAGAAAATGGAGAATTTGGGATGACAACTGATAACTTGGGGTCCGCCACTTCAAGAAAAACCCATTTACCAAGTATTTGGGTTGATCCAAACATTAGTTTGAGAAGACCCCCAGAGTCCAAAAGCTTAAAGCCTGGTTTTCCTCATTTTCCCCATGGTTTCCCCCATGATTTGGTGACACATTCCCCACAAAAACGGCCGATCTCCCACCGCAGCCCTGGGGGGATACCTTCTTCGGCACCGTCCAGGGTGCTGCGGCTGCGGTCACCACATCATGAAGGGATGGGTCCCGCATGGCGACGTTGGCTTTTGGTTGGTGTGACACCTGCGGGGTAACCTGAGATGTAGGGGATATGTATAGAAACGTATTAAAAATGTGAAGATATGTGAATATGATACATGTATTGTGGATATGCATGTGTGTTTTTGAATTCCGAATTGATCGATTTTACGTTTAAAGAGGGTCTTAGAAGTGATAACGGTTGGTGGAATTTTGACTTCGAATTGGGGAAAGGAAGGGCCTGGCTCTAGCTACATATACCTTTGTGAGATACTACAAAATAAAGTGATGAAAGCCACCAGTGAAGCCACTGAGACATAAAAGTTTCCTGACATCTTGATCCAGCTGGCCATATGCAGGAAGAACCATGATACTCTGTGCAATGACAAGTCAATGTGATGTACAGCATTAACTTTCCTTGCCATTCATCCCCATTTGGTACCATCTGTAGATAGTTCACTTCACAGAAGGAGGCTTTTCCCGCACTGAAGACTCCAACCCTTCAAAATGGGAACGCCTCAAAGCGTATCCCAATCATCCCAGGACATGCCTGGTCAGGCCATGGCCACATCTTCGCAATCTGTTTTCTTTCGCCCAATTGTTGCAATTGCTATGCCATTTTCGGCAACAGCATGTGAAATTCAATGCGCCTTGTCGACAAACACAATTCAGCGCGTGAAACATGTGTGCAAATGATCTGGCGACGTTCTCTAGCAGGCCAAAGGATATTGCACTACACCAGGAGTTGTAATTCTTTTGGATTCTTTTGGTGTGCCAACCGTTGGAGTTTCCGGATTTGGCTGTAAAGGTGTGCTCCAATTCTCCTGCGCTTCATTCATCTCCGAAGACATGGCAAGTGCATTGCGGCATATCCTTCGGCCAACTCCGATTTCCTACATGGTGGTTCCCTGAAATGGGGGTACCCTAAATCATCCATTTAAATAGAATTTTCCATTGTAAACCATCCATTTTGGGGTATCTGCAGCAGGCACACAGTGGTGACGTATCGGGCTCAACTCAAACACCAAATGTAGAAGAGCGCTCAGCTCTGTTTTCACCGGTTGGACGCAGAGTCCAAAGTCAGCAGCCCATAGGTCGAGGCTGGGTCTAATCTATCAAAGAAAAGGGGCCCCTCCTGAGCCAAGCATTGCAGACAAGGGCCAGTGGTCGAACATGAAGTCGTAGTGGCGAACCTGACATGGATCAGTTGCACCAGCATAGAAAGAAAGATCAGGTTTGCCACTCAGGTAATCGTCGATCTGGTTGATCGCTGTCTTTCCTTCCTTTTTGTTCTTCTTTGAGGCAATGAACTGTGGATCATATTTCACAGCCCACAGCCATGTTTTGAGGAACTTCTGGAGGCCCACACGACAGTCTGGACGCTTCTTTGTCAGACTATCGCCCAAGTCATAGTCACTGGCTACCCAGCGTAGCTTTGGAGCCAGCACGCTGAAGATATTCTCGAAGTTGAAGAGCTTGGAGAGCAGAGCGAGTGTTGCTCAGGCCAAGGAGAGGACTCTCATTGTAGAGCACTGCATCGAAACCACCTTTGCTGTCAGTGCAAAGAAGTCCTTCTACTTGTTTCACCATCTCTTCTGAGAATTCCACTTTGTTGGCATCGCGAGGACGAGAAAGTCCAGCACCATGAATTTCGCACCAAAGAAGTCGGGCGCGGAAATTCCAATCTTCACCTTCAAGTACTGCTTGAACTTCTGCGTCATTTGATCCAAGAGCTTTGCGACGAAGCTTCCAGGTTCGCCAAGCCAAAAGAGACATAGGACAAACTTCTCCTTTAAGAGCTTCAGGACCACTCATCAAAGTGATGATCCCACCAGTTGAATCACCTTTGTCTCGATTCGCATGTGCTTGGTCAGCCATTGTTATGAAGCAAACATCGCGCCAGGTCTTCGCAGTTTTGTGCTTGAAGAACTTGAGCTCATAGGATTCACGGCGAATTTCGCCAATCATACGTTGAATTTCCATGGCATAACTCATCTTCCCAAACTTAATGACTTCAGTGAGGAGGAGATTACAACGAGCACAAAGTTGTGGCTGAGTTTGTATTGCTAGCCATTGTAGTGCGCCAAGAGCACCACGGCAAGCTGCAATCTCATGAGAGGTCATTCGTGCATCTTCTTGTCGTAATCTATCTGCATAAATATCAAGGTCCGGCAGGGAGTCCACATAGTACTGCTGGTTGACGGTGATGACAAGGTCGCCATCGTTGTCACGTTTCACCTGAACATCAGTGCCAGCATGACGATATGCAGAGTGTTTGGCTGTTCCCCATCGGTACGCTGCATCTATTTTTCTGCAAACTTCGTTCCACTTTGCATTGTTTGAGTCACCAGTTCGATGAAAGTCATCCACATGGCCGCCCATCATGCCAATGGTGAAGGGTTGCTTGGTCTCAGGGTCTTCATCATACCAAACCCAAAGACATCTTTCACCCAAGGCAGGATATCCGCCAAGTCCAGTGAGGGTCTTGTGCAGGTCGAGCCATAGTCCACGAGGAGCAGTAGTGCTACCGTAGATGTTACGCATGACTTTCATGATGCCATTGCTGTCCAACCCAAGTGCTGTGCGAAGTTCAGCTACACCATAAGTCCACAAGTTGGCATCAGCGGACGTAGGAGCCGTCTGGAGAAAAGCAGTTGCTAAATCCAAACCTTCAAGTTGCCACGAGTGTTGACAAGTGGCCTGGTAGAGCAAGTTGCGAGCCAACATAGATTGAACAGGTGAGGACGTTTTGTAGTCCACATTGCCAATCTCTGGGTGTTCAAAACCTAGTAGCACAATTCGTGCTTTCGCCTTCTTGAGACCATCTGAAGTATGTGTTGAGGAAGGATTCGTTGAAGCATCTTGTCGCGCTTCATCTTGATCTTCAGGAGGCACAAGTTTCCAGGTTAACACCCAACGAGCGCGGACAATGCGTCCACTGCCCATGGCTTCTCGAACTTCATCATTTCGGTGGCAGGCTTTCACTGCTTCATTCTTGAGGAAGCTGTCAATTTCTTTCCCCTTGGCACGTGCAAAAAGTTCACGATGTTGAGGAGACAATTTGCTGAGAACCACTTCAGAGTCACGCATCTTTTTGACAAGATACGCAGTGGGGCTTCTGAGGAAATTCTTGAACTGCCGGTTTGACACAAAGTCCAAGTCAAACTGCATGGAGAGGCAATCCAAGTCATTGTCAACAACCAGATGGTAAAAGTCCAAAAGTCCATCATCTGGCTGATGTAGTTCCTCCACCCATTTGAGGTCATACTGAGAGGAGTGTTGTTCCCTCAGCAGGGTTCTCATGTCTTTGTCATCGTTGATCTTTTGCTTCTTAGGGTCTGGTAGAGGTCGAGGAGAAACATCATAGTCGTTGACATCGCGCTCCAACAACTCTTCAAGGTCAGGAGAGTCAGAAGCCGCAGGTTCCAGTGCTGCAGGTTGAGAAGCACTGCCAGGTTCAGGTAGTAGTTCAACATCATCATCACCTGCTTTGGGCTTCCAGTCATCTGGAGTCAAGGATTTCTTGCCAACGATCTTGGAACGTGGTTGAAGTGCAGGATCAGAAAAAGTGACGCCTTTCTGGAAAACCTTCTTGGCCTTCTTGGCAACAGCTGCATGCACAGCCGTTGATTCATCAGGTCGATCAGGTAGGTCTGGATGCTCACATTCATCTTCACCAGGAACCTGATCAGTGATGTCAAGGTATTCGCGCTGAGGTAGGACATCAGCTAAGGATTTCCATTTTGTGACGTCTTGTTTGTCACACACTTCAAAAGTGACACGCTCGGTGTCGGTGACGGGTCTCACCGAATGAGCACTGCATCGCAACAGCTGCGATCCCACCAACACCCATAAGATGTGTCTTCTCTCATCGCCTTCTTCTTGATGATGAAGTACTTCATGGAAAATCACACGTCCTGGGCCAATCCAGTGAGGCTTGATACTTCGTTGAAAACCACCACGTCGGCCAGGAGCAAGTAGGTGTGCAGGCCATTGTTTGCGCCAAACCATGACTAAGTCCATAGGTTCGAAGGTGCGCAAAGGCTGCTTCACGCTGGAGTTCTTGAGCTTTGACATCACACGTAGAGCTCGGGTACGACGTGCAACTTCTTCAGCACCTTGTCGAGCTCGAACCAGGGCCTCATACTCAAAGTGCTTGGTGGTGTCCGGCAAGCTGGCAAAGGTTCTGATCTCTTCATCGGTTATGGTGTAGTCCTTGCCATAGCACCACTGAAACGAAGAATAGCCCTTGGTGTACTCAGTACTGTTGAGAGCCGCACACGCAAGTTGAAGAGAAACTCCAGGAGGAAGAGTTGGTTGTCCAAGCTGAATTGCAGAAGCCGTCATCTTCACATCTTTGATTGCTGATTCAACAAGTCCATGAGCCCATGATTCCTTCTCAGCCGGCAGGCTAAGTTGGATGCCCACATTGGTGAGGAACTCGTTCACGTCGGTGGCCGTGAAGACAGAGGAGTTGTCAGGCACAATAAGTCGGGGTTTCGGCTTATCGGCCAGCCACTTTTCAGCAATCGCCTTGATGACATCTTCAGAACTTTCGGACAACATTTGCGAAAGTCCATACGATTTCACCACATGCACCGCACGTAGTTTGGTGGCAAAGTCAATGAGCAAAATGAATTTGATCTTGATCTTCTGGTCGGGAACATGCCATTCGCTGGAATCAGCTCCAACGATTTCCCATGCCTTGCACAAAGGGTGTGTTGACGCCCTTGGTACTTCACCTGAGCTTTTGCTGCCTTGTAGAAGTCGATCACAAGCATCACATCGAAAATCGCGAGCCATTTCAATCTTCCATTTGGGAAGTCCAGCATCTCGGAACAGGTGGATCAAGTTTCGATTTGATGGATGTCCTGCTGCACGGTGGTAGTGCTGCAGTTTGACATGCCATTCTTTTCGTTCTTGTTCACTGATATCATCACCATGTTGAGGAGCTTCAAGTATAGAAGGTTCATAGCCGTCAGACAAATCACCATCATCAGGTACAGGAGGAAGAACTTCTTCAACAGGTAGAGCTTGAAGACGTTGAGTCCACTTCACATCACACTCTGCATGCTTGGAGTGCACCACAGCGTCAGGAGAAGTCAAAGCTTGTACATGACGTTGAGGAGCAAGTTGATTCTTCCAATGCCGCACAATTGCTTCCACCATCCGCACTGGATAGTATGCAGAGCGAGCTGTTTCAATCCCCTGTATGAAAGCATGTTGATGATTTCGAGGGCAAACCTTGCACTTGAAGTTGCGATGGAAGAGCTCATCATTGGTGCGAATCTCCCAGCGCTTGTGGATAAACGCTGAATCATCAGAGTTTCGCATCCCATAGTTGCATCCATCGATTCTGCAGCGCTCCCATGATTGGCCACGTTGCAAAAGTCCATGCTGCAGCGAGACCATAGGAGGCTGAGACCATCCAGAACATGGAAAAGTCCACTCCCAGTACACATCAATGTCTGGGTCGTCATCAACAGCATTGAGGATGAAGTCCTTGGCATAGTGCATCATTCGACGGTCTCGTCGACGAAGATCTTCGAGGACCGCCTTGCGCTCATCAGTGTTGTAGTTGACATTGGTCCATTGACACCAATGAGTGCACGGTAGTGAGAGCCAAAGTTTCTTGGGACGCTTGATCTTTCGCAGGCGTTCCATCTCCATCCATGCAGACTTCTTGTAGAGGTCAAAACCTTGCTTATAGTTGATCCTTCTGGCAGGTAGACCATGGTTGAGAGCCGCTTGAGTCAGCCAACTGTTGTCAGCACATGCAATCTCCCATAAACATTCACGTCCATCCATGGCGATCTTCAAGGCGAGGTGACTCATGGTTGCTGTCATCATCGTCACCATCTTCATGACCTTGGAGCCCATCGTAGTGGTCAATGGTAGGCTCGAGGAAGTCATTGGCTTTCCTCGGTGAGGATGACTTCGTCGGGTGGTGTCATCCCCTTTCTTGCAAGCACCAGGTTGCGCAGGTCGATCCTTTCCTGTTCGGTCAGGAAGTCCTCCAAGTTGCGACGATCTGGTGAATCCAGAATCGGATCCCAGCTGCTGTCGGAAGGACTTGTCATCGGTGAGCTCTGGGCCATGTAGCCCATGGTGACAACCATCTTCTTCTCCACATTCTTTGAGGCTGCCTTGGACTTTGGAACCTTCAAGAAGTTCTCGACGTTGGGCTTCTCCAGCAGGTACTGAACTTTGTTGTTCAGCTTCTCCTCCGCGGTGATCTTTTCCAGCATGGGCAGAGTTGCCCATCTGAGCCATGTTGTGGCCACATCGAAAAAGTTTTCGCAACAGCTCTTCACGATCATGTTTAAGAGGAGAGGATGTAGAAGAGGAAGAGGAACATGACTGCTGAGTGGTATAAAAGTCAAGAGGACGAAACTGCAAAACAGGTTGTGCAAAAAGGGGATCAGCTCCAGTAACAACATTCACTTGTGCATGCCCTTCTGCTCTGGTTTGACCACGTGTGAGATAGTATAAAATATCGTACATATAGTGTTTCTTCGGATTGACTGGTAGTTGATATACTTCAGGATTATCATCAACGCCATCCATCGCTAAACCAGATCCAAAATCAACCAACATTTGACAACCATGTGCACCAAGATGATCCATGCCAATCAAAATAGGAACGAGCTGTGACTTGTCAAAGTTGGGCTGGTAAAACTCGATTGGATTTGGAAGTGCATACAATGAAAACGTTTTCTTTTGACCAGAAACATCCGAACAAATTTCCAGTTTGTACCTAGCTCTGCCCCACTTCCCATTGCCGAAGCGAAAGTATGGCCGCTGTGCTGAGAAGATGTTCACAGTCGCCTGTCGATCGTGAGACAAAACAGCTATCACCAGCTCCTGGGCAGAAACTTCAGGTGCTGCAGAGGCGGTTGCTCCGCAGTCCAGCATGCCATGAGCTTGGGAAGCCAAAGAGCTAGAGCCAGTGCTGGTTGATGCCTTCGTCGTTGAGGCCAGTTCCATGCCATAGAGTGCGTAGGCATTCACGGGGTTCTTGCTAAAGCCCTTGCCATTGCCATCTTTCGAATGGTAAGGACTCTTGCCCTTCGAGCTCCAAAACATCATGCCCTTGCCCTTCCCAGAAAACTTGCCCTTGGGGTAGTTCCCATGACGTCTATCAGGACAATCCCTAACCAAATGGTTACCACCACAATTGAAACAACGACCATTGTTGACAGTGTTGACATGTCCAAAACCTCGATCACGTTTCAGTTGTTGGGTTGTTTTCTGGGCCTCTTGCCAAGTGCGCCTTGCTTCGGCAGCTAATTGCTCAGCAACCTGTTCAGCTTGAAGAGCATCTTGAAGTCGCTCTTCCTCGTCGGGTGACAAGGTAGTCTGAACTTCCTTGGCAGAGGAGGTTTCGTCGGGCCATTCATGTTCATGCCATTCATCATGATATTGACCATCATTCCACCAACCATCATCGTTTCCCCAGGTCCACATTTCATCATAGTTAATCTCATAGCCATCATCCCATCCATCATCATGCCATTCATGCCATAGAGCATTGTTAGAACTTCCATGACGTCCAGCATGTTGTGAATATCGGTGGCCAAGCAACTGTTCGTCCCAAAGTGCAGACAAGGCTTGGCTGATGGCTTCGAAGTCCAATTTGTTTTGAGTAGTGGGCAAGATGTCTCTAGTTTCTTCTGGGGTGAGGCTTGCAGCCTTCAACAAACGCCAACCACGTAGGACACCCATGATAAATGAGTCTGCCAAAGAAACTTCTGAAACATCTTGGGGTATTTTGGGCTTTCCCGGATCACTTTCAGGTCCTGGCGCAGAATGCTCAGAGGCCGCACCAACTCGATGACTCGGTGAGGAGCCTGGAGCCGCACTTACAGGAGGTTCAGCGCCTTGCTCAGGAGAGGCTGCAGCTGCCGCAGTAGCCGCAGGATCATGCTGATGTTCCGCATCACCAGTAGTGACATCCATGCCCCCCATATAGCCATACTCATAGTCATCATCCCACCAATCCCATTCAGAAATAGGTGGCAAACCAAAATTTCTTTCAGCAGGGTCAATACCGGTCTGTTCTTCCCATAGCCGAATGAGGGCTTCAGAAAACTCTTCATATCCCAAAGTTTCACGTACCAAGAAATTTGCCATTGACTCACCAGGCTGTCGCCTAAATCCCAGGTATTGTTGAAGAATTGCAGCTGTATTTGGTAATGTCTTTCGAACCAGTGGAGAACCAGCTAACTTCTTCAAAAGATTCAGGGTACCGTCCGGAGAATCAAATTCTGTTCTTGACCATGACATAGCTAGAAGACGAGCAGGACCAGATAGTCTTGAAATCAATTTGGAGGCCACATATCTACGTTTTTTGGTGGGGGTCGATGCAACAAACCATGCAACCTCTTTTGTGTATCTACGCCAATTTTTCGCCTGTCCATCCCATGAAGGAACACTCTCATCACTGCGTGTCGCCATTGCTGCAAAATGCAGGCTTGAGGCAAAAAGGGTTGATCGTCAGGATCAAGTCAGTCTCCACTTCGCCTTCACGAAGTCAAACTCAAGGAAAAAGTGCTAAAATGAAAATGAAAGCTCGTACAAAAAGAATCCAGGGTTGCCGTTCGGCAAAAAGGGTTCACCGCTGCAAGACACCGGCCAAGATCACAAAGGCTAGGTCGGGTCGCAGCAGGTAGCTAAGGTCCCGGAGCGTAGGTGCTCCGCTGCCAATGCAGCAGGCACACAGTGGTGACATATCGGGCTCAACTCAAACACCAAATGTAGAAGAGCGCTCAGCTCTGTTTTCACCGGTTGGACGCAGAGTCCAAAGTCAGCAGCCCATAGGTCGAGGCTGGGTCTAATCTATCAAAGAAAAGGGGCCCCTCCTGAGCCAAGCATTGCAGACAAGGGCCAGTGGTCGAACATGAAGTCGTAGTGGCGAACCTGACATGGATCAGTTGCAGTATCCCCATTTATGGAAATCCCCACATGGTTTCATAGACTTGTGGTGTCGCAACTTGCAAGCAGCCCGTCCGACTGACCATCTAAATCTATCTGAATCATTCTAAATCTACAATCGGATCTTCAGCTGCGGTCGCTGCTCCATCACTTTGCGAAGGGCAGCTGTCCCGATGTCACTGAAGCCTGGCTGCTAAAACTTCGAGTTGTGTCCATTTCAACATCTTCTCATCTCACAGACTCCAACATCTTCGTTCATCTTTCCGAGATTGGGGGTGAAAAAAACATGCCGTCATTCCAAAGGTCCTCAAAACAATGTAAAACAATGCCAAACATATCGCCAAAAAACGGTTCCCAGTCAGACTCAGATGTTCCAATCGATCAGCAGCTGAGCTCATGAGTGCCTCTGCCATGGCATCTGCATCTTCATCTTGTAGAGAACACGACTCCATTTGGATGTCCGCCGCACCTGAGGTCACCATCGCCACGGCATCTTGCCCCTTCAGGGCATTGCCATTTACCACCAAGTACTCCAACTTACTGTAGTGTGGCAAGGCGTCACGTAGACATTCCAGGTCATCCAAAGAGAGTTGTTGGAGCTGCAAGTGTGTTGTCCTGGAGACTTTGTCTCTGAACACCTTTTCTTGCAATGCAAGCACCTGCTCGGCATCATTTCGATGCGTGAACCGCATCCGTTGCAGCCTCTTCCTGAATATTTCTGGAGGAGTGGGAATACAACCTCCAAGCACATCCATACGCAGGCGGGACCACTCAGATTCACTCTGGCACCAACCTCGAAGCTCATAGGGGGTGTTCAGCCTCAGCTCGCAGATTGGTGTCACTTTCACCTGGTCTTCCGTCGCGTTGTACACCAAAATCTCGCCCTCGAACTTCTTGTCCTCAGGTGTGAGTTCAGTGAGGATGTCTACCTGCACAATCTCATGACTGTACAGCCAGTGCATTCGCTTCAGCCCCTTCCTGAAGAACTCATCTTCTTCAGCAGATCTCTTGTACTGATACAGCGACAGGAAGTCCACGAAGACCCAAGTCACCGAATCCTTGGGTAATTCTCGGTACCTCTCCACAATGCTGCGGACCTGGAATCCCCAGGGATCCGGATGCTCCATTGCCTCCCACATGTGGGAGATTGACCGGAATCGCACTATGGAGGGACCCTCAGCCGTGCGGATTGTGACGTGTCCTCACAGGGCAGACACCATGTAGTGCCAGACAAGTATAAATCTGATGATTACAATAAAATTCAATCATATGCGGACCAGAAATCTAGCACAACATCCATCGATCTACAATAATATACAATTATGTTTGCCATCTTGAGACCGTAAAGTCATTTGAAATCATCCCTGGTGTTTCTGTACCTCTGGATGTTTGCAGGGACTGAGCCAGCCTGATGTTTGATTCACGTGCAACTCTTTGTACTCACCAAGCTCCACCAGTGCAGTTGCCCCACTCTGCACGTGCATGAACTCTGCCTCTTGTCGGCGAGGCATGGGGGTCCCAGTCTCATCCAGCTCGATCAAAAACTCAGCGCGGACCAGCCGAATGTTCGCGGAGATGAGGAACTCGATGAAGTCGTTGGGATTTTGCAGATCGCCTCGCAGCATCATACAGACGGACCGTGACTGCTAGAGCAGCCCCTGGATTTCATCGTGGCTCAGTCAATTCCGGTCCCAAACTCTTAAAAATCAAACCCTGGAGATGATGTGTGACTTTGGATCCAACTAATTGGAATACCTGTTGACGGTTGACAGCTTGACTGATGTGTGTTTGTAAGTGCTGCATTGAATACCCTACTGACCTTGTCTCTTAGCAGACATCCACTCTTATCCACCCAACTATAAGAACTAACTACCACTAATTGATAGCATTTTATAGCATTGATTACCCTGATCAATCACAAGCGCCATCATCTTTGCGGCCTTCATCCTCTGGCAACTGCTTCTCCTGTGGGATCCAGCCATGTTCTACAGAAGTTCAACAGAAATCACTGCGCATCATGAAAATCAGGTGTGTATAGAGATGCTGTGCTTGTTGAAGGGGCATCTCAAATGTCTGGGTTCCGTCTTCGGATGTTATCTCATGAACCTTTGGAGTTGATCCCAGCAACGCAGACCCAAGCAACGCAACCGTACACCATTTGCAATCCTTTACGCACAGAAATACGCACATGAGAACTCCGCCATCACCTAGCTATATGGAGCTGCATCCAAAGACTGGACATTGGCAAATCTTGCAACTTTCAAAGTGGCTGCCATTGAAGTTCTGCCGCACCCGGCCGTCATTTCACAGGATTTCCAGAGCCTCCCTGCAGAATGTTGTGTCCCACATCTCAAGATACGGCCCGCCTCTGAGACATCACCCTGCCCGGCTGCTGGCGCCTAGAAAGAAAGAAGAAGTCGACGGCAGTTTCTCCACAAATCTTCGAAGCAAAATGTTGCAGGGAAAAACATGATCAAAAATAGGTGCTCGCAGCTAATTCACAAACGTCTCGATCACCATAAGGGATGCGATAACAGCAGATCTAAGCACTGATCCGGCTTGGGAGGCTCATCACTTTAGGCTGAATTGAATCGACAGTTTGTTGCCGGTTTTGCAGCGCTTTCTTGTAAAATGCAGTTCCAATCAGAATCTTCCCATGGCAGTGGGTGATTCACATCACTTTTGGCCGGGGCGCGATGACTGCGGTCAACGTATGTCCAGGCAAAACACCGGCTTCTTCCAGAGTCTTTGCTTCGTTCCTGATGGCTGGGTCAAGCTCCAAATTGTTTGGGACAGCGAACCTGACAAATTTAGGTCTGATGCACTCGCTCCAGAGCTTCAGGAGTTGACTCCTACAATTACAAGTCTTTTTACCGCGTTGTGAGGATGAGAGTAAGTTCGCTTAAAGCCAGCATGACCAATGCATCTAAAGAGTGCAGTGATGCCTGGTATAGAATATATATTATATGGCTAGGATCCCTGTAGATCAATGACCTTGTCAAACTTGTTCGACTTATCTTAATCAACTGGTTCTTCTTGCATATGATCATCCTTCACTGTGCGATATCTTCTCTAACCAAGAGGAGTTTTTCGATCAAACCAAGTCATCCAAGATTATATAGTATTATCAGATCTGGACCACTTTCTCTGGAATGCCGTGCTCGCTGCCGAGCACAAACAGACCGTGACTGATCCGTGAACGACCCGTGAATCACTTTGAACCAACCGTGGGTAGGGACATGGTCAATTAAGCACATGTAAAACTGGATGCTACCAAGAATTAACCTACAAAGTCACGGAAAAGCAGGATTTGAATTGACCTCGTAAAACTTGCGCTTAATCGCAATATCCATGCTAAGCTTGCACGTTGGATGATAAGATGTGATAAGATGTGATAAGATGTGATAAGATGTGATAAGATGTGACAAGCGCTTTCATTCCCAATATTTCCCAAAAGGCAGACCTTTGCATTTGTGGCCGCTTCTGCTGTTTGTTCTGCAATGTTCCGCATCACTCTGTCACTGACTCTCTCGAACAAACAGCAACAGCTGCACTTTCTGTCTCGTTAGAAGGACTATCAAACAGCTTTCCCATCGCATTGTATAATATACATTATATAATATACTATAATATATATACTGTATTTGTCTTTTGCCATCAGGGAAATCCGGGTTGCAGTTGCGGCATTTACTATGCCGGCTGAGCCTTCAAAACCCACTGGCACGTAATTTCTTTGGTGCTCAAAGATTTCCCTTCTCAACGACCTTGGTCACCTAATCACATTGAATGTCCCCAGCTGCATGGGGTGAAAGATTCTAACATCAAACCACCACGAAACACGGAGGTCCCCATTGTCACTGAAGAGTCTTGTCACTGACCCAGTGAGCATCCCAGAAGGCTCAAACTCCAGATTCGTATAGAATCTAAATACATCTAAACGTCGTTCCTCTATTCAGCATCAAGTTCTGTGCCAAGCAGCAATGGTTCCATGTTCACCCCAATGAGACGCTGGATGGTGATTCCGAGTTTCTTCCTCGGAAGCGCGACGCGTGGCACGGTGGCGCACGTGGTATCTGGCAGGGCCAACTGACACATCCCATGGTCGCTTCTTGACAGCCCGTGAGCTCGCTGAGATCTGACTATCACCTCCACATATCCCATCTTTCCCATGCAACAAACAGGAGTGCCAGATGTAATGAAAAATAATGATAAACGCCAATGGCTCATTCACCCTTCATAAGCCAATTTCGGATTGCAGGGAACTTAGTTTATTAAAGCATCACGGGTCTTGTGTAGCAGTGGCCAGGCAACGCCATGCCTCTGAATACCAGGATGACATGTTCAATTTGCACAATCAGATGAATTACGGCACAAACATCTTTGGACTTGCTGCGAAACGCAAAAACATGTTGTCGCATATATTTTGGCATGGGTTTGCATGTTGAGCATGTCCGTACATTCTCGGCCAACATGGTACATTGAGGAATCCAGGAAGTCTTATTGCAACAAAGGCAGTGGACAACAGAGGCTGCCTGATTTGCCCTCTCAAGTAAAGTGGAGGAGGGATGTCAATTTCTTCAGACTCATGGAGAGGGAAATGAAACAGACTCAGCACAGTGAAAGTATGGCCATGCGAGTACAAAATTTAAAAAAAAACGCCATCCGTCGGCTCATGGAATATTAATTAGCATGTCCATCTCACAAACGCATTAGATCAAAATGCAAGAACCTCAAACGTTGTCAGACCAACAGAACACAAGCATTTCGACCAAGATGGTTTGATATGGCCTCAGAGAAAGCCAAGCTGCTCTGCTTCATCCTTCAATTCCTGCACCGTCTCGTGATAAGAACTACCTGAGTGTCATAGTTGCTTGCATTCCCAGGTTGCACATAACAGCCACTTATCAACAGCTCAGGTTTGACGGAAAATACCAGAAATGTTGATGTGTGGCACCCAACAAACCGTACTGTTCCTTTGCTCCAATCAGCCTTTCATATCTGCAGGTCGTGTCAAGTGAACAAGTCATTCACCTCATGCATCATCTTTTGAGCACTTCAATTGCCTGGTTCTCTTCAAATTCTACACATTGACTGGCAAAAGATTGCGACATATTATGGCACTAAAGTACCTGTCCTCCATTTACCCACTGCAAATTTTGGAGCAGCCGAGGCACATTTGCAGCTCCGGCCACTGAGAAGGGCCACAAATACCTCACAAAAAGAATGGCAACGCATCGGAGTCAATTCGAACGCGTGACAGCTTCACAACATCAGGATTGCAACGACCCAATAAGAACCACCGTCGTTTCTTCATAGGTTCCTATAGCCCACGTGTGCCGAAGCCCTGGTCCACCAAGGGATGTTCATCCCAGCGCCAAGGGACCGGGTCCAGGACACCCATCACCTTCTGGCGGCCCATCTCCTTGGCGTAGTCGTACGGCGTCTTGCCTTGCGATACGCAGCTGGAAGTGCGAGGGCCCGGTGTAGACGGATGTGGGGCTGAGTTTGGCCCCAAAATCCAGATACCAGTAGTATCATTTAGATTCAGATTCATTTAGTGTCATTGCTTTTCAAGTTGTTTTACGGATGTTTTACGTTGATGTCTGGAGGACGTACTAGCATATTTCCTACATATCATATCACCCACTTTCACCCACTATATATATAACCTTATCGTTGGTATCCTAATCGCTGTTTCCAAAATCATATCATTATTCTTAACAAGTTCTTACTATGCCAGTGGATGCCACTGTCTTCTGTCGCTGGTGTCGGTGCGTCACCCCATGTTGACACTTGCCAAACATCCCACCACGACAGCGCCCAAAAAAAGCAATCCCAACAGCCTGAAACAAACTCAGAATACGTTCATGTTTCTGGCTTCGCTGGCGCAGTGCATGCACTTGAGAAGATTCAAAAAAAAACATTCCGTCTACCGCAAATAGCACCTATTAGTTTTATCCTGCCACAGCTCTGTGCACATGGCGCATTGCAAATCATCAAGCAACTTGTCACCGAGTTGTCACCGAGTTGTTCTTTCACTCACTCTGCATCACATCATCCCTCCACTCCACCCCCTGTCGTCCCCACCGGCCGTTTCCGGGGACCCTGGCCTCCTTTGTCCACAGCATCCACGGCGGCGCCCGCGGCAAGGAGCTGCTCCACCACGGCGGTGTGGCCGTTGAAAGCCGCCCGGTGCAGCGGTGTCCGACCTCAGGCGCCGAATGGCTCGGAGACGTCAACGGCTGGAGGGCTCCACCCCGTTGCTCTCCACCGCCCACCCCCACACTTGAGTGGAAGAGGCTCGAATCTGCGGAGTGAAGTCCGTGAGTTTCATCTTTTCAATATTGATCAAAATTGTATAGTGAGCTGGCTCAATGGCAGCCACTATCTGTTGCTTTTGTTTGTGAAGATCACCAAGACTGCGAACTGATGGAACCGTCCACAACAGAAAATCCGAAAAATCCGAAACAGGGAAACCCGTTTTCTCTTACGCCTAACTTATTTCGACATATCTCAAGCACTTTCAAGCGCTCTTTCACACCCATACAGTAGGCCTATACGAGTAGCAAATGTGCAAGAGTTCTTCTCTCTCGAGATGTTTTATGATGTCTCATGGTGTTTTCACATTGATGTCTTACCATCGTCATGCAGAGACGTGTTGTCAAAGGTCGACATTGCGTGTGGGCAATTCGTGTTGTATCATGTTATATCCCTGCAGTGATGGGGCACCCCAAAGATGCCAGTGGATGCCACTGTGTTCTGTCGCTTTGTCACCTCGTGTATTGTCACTTGCCAAATATCTCTCCATGGCATTTGAGAAGATTCCCAAAATCCAAATCCCACCTAATTACCACCTATCTGCCACAGCTCTGTGCACATGACGCATTCAAAATCACCAAACAACTTTCCACCGAGGTTGTTCTTTCACTCACTCTGCATCAGATCATCCCTCCACTCCATTCCCTGTCGTCCCCACCGGCCGTTTCCGGGGCCCCTGGCCTTCGTTGTCCGCAGCATCCACGGCGGCGCCCGCGGCGACCAGCTGCTCCACAGCGGCGAGGAGCCGCTCCACCATGGCGGCGTGGCCGTTGTAAGCCGCCCAGTGCAGCGGTGTGTGACCTCAGGCGCCGAAGGGCTCGGAGACGTCAACGGCTGGAGGGCTCCACCCCGTGGCTCTCCACCGCCCACCCCCACACTTGAGTGGAAGAGGCTCGAATCTGCGGAGTGAAGTCCGTGAGTTTCATCTTTTCCAAAATTGTATAGCGAACTGGCTGAATGGCAGCCACTATCGTTGCTGGTGTTTGTGAAGATCACCAAGACTAGGACTACGTCCTGATCAGACCTTCCAAAGCGGAAATCCGAAAAGCGAAACCGAACCGATTGTATGCCTCATAAAACATCATAAAACCTTAAATAGCATGCTCTTTTACACCCATAAAGGGTTGATCAAGGTTGCACATGTGCAAGATCACCTCTCCGAAGCTGTGCATCCCAGCAGGGACAACTTCATGACTTCATGTGCCTGATTTCCTTCAAATTGTCCACCCTGTGGCTCTCACCTGCTGGAGGTTCATCTCCAGCTAAGGTCGAATTTCAACCTGAAATCCGTGGCACCGCCTTCCCACCACGTCCGTCCTGTCGCGTCCGTCCCGTCTCTGAGGGCCGCGGCCGTCTCTATCCTTCGCCTCGACGGAGGCGCCCGCGGCCAGCAGCGCCTCGACCACCTCCAGGTGGCCTTCCTGAGCCGCAATCGCCAGGGGCCCGGCGCCTCGGTCCGGAGGGCGCCGCTGGAGATGGTGACTTGAAGTCACATGAGTTGGTTCAGAGGATTTCGGAGGATTTCGGGTCTAAAAAATTGGGAGTTTGGTCATGTTTGGTCCACCATTTCTAATTGAGACATGTATATCATTGCCCATCGAAATCAGGATCAACTGATTGGGAAGTCACACCTCTGCCGTGCCGTACACTGCAAACCAGATCAAAGATTCACAATAACACACTACAATCTAAGCAAGAAATCATTAGAATCCATTTGCATCCATCTGCCATAATTAACTATACTAGACCCGCAAAATGTCTCCTAAACTTGACTCAACCACACGAACCACTGTGTGACATACCCGCAACACAAACTTGCAACTGCTGTCTACTGGTAGTTGACTTCTCAACATGCAATCACGTAAAGTACACTGAAGATTCCTGGAACGAAGTTCCCAAAACGGGCAGCAAACTCAATGTCGTGTCGCATCCGTCCCGTCTCTGAGGGCCGCGGCCGTCTCTATCCTTCGCCTCGACGGAGGCGCCCGCGGCCAGCAGCGCCTCGACCACCTCCCGGTGGCCTTCCTGAGCCGCAATCGCCAGGGGCCCGGCGCCTCGGTCCGGAGGGCGCCGCTGGAGATGGCGACGGGATGCGCCAAGTCGCATGAGTGGCTTCGGAGGATTTCGGAGGATTTCGAGTCTGAAAAGTTGGGAGTTTGGTCTGCAAAAATTCATTAAAAAAATGCTTGTAGATCCAGCCTTTTTTGTTATTTGTGTCACACAAAAATGTATTTTTTTCCCGAATGCGTAGCAAGGGTTCCCGTTTCACTCTGGGGGTCTGGGGGTTGAGGGTGTGTTCGCTCGACGTTGCGTTCACGGTCGCAACCGTTCGCAACCGTCCGCGCGATCCCCATATATGGCCGTGCCTATGGTAAGTTCTGCAGAAGTGGTCGTTTTTGTAGATTTCAAACATCTCGTTGCTTCGTTTCGCGTGGCAGGCGTGGCACTTCGTGCCATTCAGACGTGTTTTGTAATGTGTCGAAAGTCGTTTTGTGTGGCAGGCGCAATACTTTTGCGACGTTTTCAGAAGATGCGTGGCAGTTTTCGTGGCAGGCGCAGCGCTTTGGACGTGTCCATCGTCATTTTGCGTGGCAGGCGCAGCACTTTAGACTTGTCGCGTTGCGTGTTTTTTGCAAATCGCATTGGCAGGGCTGCGTCAAGTGGCGACAAGGTGCAAATTCTGTGGCAGGCGTGGCATTTTGACATGTGCTGAAAATTGACGGAAGCCTCGCACGAAACATCGATTTTGAGGTAGCAAAATTTAGAGGTTCCTAGGAAAACTCGTAGGAAAAGGTCGATTTTGAAGCTACAAAGTGTGAAAATTGGAGGATGTCTCGCTGGAAATGCTCGTTTTTTTGCACCCACGTGTCTCGTCTCGAGTCTCTGGTTTTCCCGTGGCTTCGCCGTGTCTATGGGGGAAGCTGCAAAACCTGTCCTTTTGTCATGTTGCCAACTGTGAAAATTGCCGGAAGTCTCGTACGAAATGCTGGTTTTTCTACATCCACGTGTCTTGTCTCGAGTCGCTGGTTTTCCTGTGGCGTCGCCGTGTCTATTGGGGAAGCTGGAAAACATCTCCTATTCGAATGTGTCCAAGCAGGTTGTCATGTCGTTTTGCGTGGCAAGCGTGGCACTTTGTGACATTCCAACCTGTTTGATAATGCATCGAAAATATCAAAATTGGAGGAAGTCTCGCTCGAAATGCTCGTTTTTTTGCGCCCACGTGTCTCGTCTCGAGTCTCTGGTTTTCCTGTGGCGTCGCCGTGTCTATGGGGGAAGCTCCGCACTCCACACTCTACACTTTACACTCTACACTCCGCACTTTACACTTTAGACTCCACACTCTACACTTTACACTCTACACTTTACACTCTGCACTCCTACACTTTACACTCTACCCTCCACACTTTACATTTTACACTCCACACTCCCACTCTGTACACCACACTCTACACTTTCCACTCCACACTCCACACCCTACACTTTACACTCCACACTCCACACTTTACACTTGACACTCCTCACTCCACACTCTACACTCCACACTCCCCACTTTACACTACACACTCCAAACTCTACACTTTCCACTCCACACTCCGCACTCCACACTCCACACTTTACTGTACACTCCACACTCCACACTTTATACTCTACACTCTTCACTCCGCACTCCAAACTTTACACTCCTCACTTTACACTCCACACTCCACACTCTACACACCACAAACCAAACTTTCCACTCCAGACTCCACGCTCTACACTTTACGCTCCACACTCCACACTTTACACTCCACACTTTACACTCCACACTCTACACTCCACACTCCACACTTTACACTCCACACTCTACACTTTACACTCCACACTCCACACTCTACATTTTACACTCTACACTATACACCCCACACTTTACACTTTACACTCCACGCTTTCCACTTTACACTCCTCACTCCACACTTTACACTCCACACTTTACACTCCACACTCCACACTCTACACTTTACACTCCACACTCCACACTCTACACTCCACACTTTAAACTCCACACTCCACACTCTACACGCCACACTCTACACTTTCCACTCCACACTCCAAACGCTACACTCTACACTCCACACTCTCCACTTTACACTCTACACTTTACACTCCACACTCTACATTTTACACTCCACACTATACACCCCACACTTTACACTTTACACTCCACGCTTTCCACTTTACACTCCTCACTCCACACTTTACACTCCACACTTTACACTCCACACTCTACACCAGCTCTACACTTTACACTCCACACTCCACACTCTACACTCCACACTTTAAACTCCACACTCCACACTCTACACGCCACACTCTACACTTTCCACTCCACACTCCAAACGCTACACTCTACACTCCACACTCTCCACTTTACACTCTACACTTTACACTCTACACTTCACACTCTACCATTTACAAACTCCACACTCCTCACTCCACACTTTACACTCCTCACTTTACACTCCACACTCCTCACTCCACACTTTACACTCCTCGCTTTACACTCCACACTCGACACTCCACACTTTGCACTTTACACTCCTCACTCCACACTCTACACTCCACACTCTACACTCCACACTCTACACTTTACACTCCATACTCCACACTCTACACTTTACACTCCGCATTCTACACTTTACACACTCTACACTCCCCACTCCACACTTTACACTCCACACTCCTTACTTCTCACTCCACACTCCACACTCTACACTTTCCACTCCACACTGCCGACTGGTAACAAGGGAAACATGCACAAGACTGTTCAAATAAACTATTGCAGAAAGGTATTGTGCGTGACTGCATAACCATGTGTTTTGACATCTGTACCATTAACATACGTGTGAGCATTCGGGTTCGTGGGCTTCATCTTGTTGTCATAAGTGAGTACTTATGTCATAAAACCGTTTTATGACATAAATTTGAGCGTGTCCCATGTTTTCAACGTCAATGGGCCAAATCACTATTGAGTCATTTTGGCTTTAAAACATTGCAATAAGAACAATGAATTGCTTTTGGCTTTTGATCCAGCATTTTTGGGTTGTTTCTGTCACAGAAAAAAACAAAATAATAAAAAAAAAAGTGGTGAGAAGTGAGTACTGATGTCATAAAACAATTTTATGTCATAAATTTGGGTCTGTCCCATGTTTTCAACGTCAATGGGCCAAACCACTATTGAGTCATTTTGGCTTTGCACCATGACAATCAAATTTGATCCAGCCTTTTTGGCTTGTTTGTGTCACAGAAAAAAAAGTTTTGTCATACTTATGTCATAAAGACGACCTGATCATACCTTCCAAAGCGGAAAAAATCCGAAAAGCGAAACCGAACCGATTGTATGCCTCATAAAACATCATAAAACCTTAAATAGCATGCTCTTTTACACCCATAAAGGGTTGATCAAGGTTGCACATGTGCAAGATCACCTCTCCGAAGCTGTGCATCCCAGCAGGGACAACTTCATGACTTCATGTGCCTGATTTCCTTCAAATTGTCCACCCTGTGGCTCTCACCTGCTGGAGGTTCATCTCCAGCTAAGGTGGCGAACACCATCGAATTTCATCCTGAAATCCCTGGCACCGCCTTCCCACCACATCCGTCCTGTCGCATCGGTCCCGTCTCTGGGGGCCGCAGCCTTTATCGTTCTTCGCCTCGACGGAGGCGCCCGCGGCGAGCAGTGCCTCGACCACCTCCAGGTGGCCTGTGAAAGCCGCCAGGTGCAACGGCTCGTTGCCTCGGTCCGGAGGGCGCCTCTGGAGATGGCGACGGGACACGCCAAGTCACATGAGTTGCTTCGGAGGATTTCGGAGGATTTCAGGTCTGAAAAACTGGGAGTTTGGTCATGTTTGGTCCAGAATTCTAATTGAGACATGTATCACTGCCCATCGAAATCAGGATCAACTGATTGGGAAGTCACACCTCTGCCGTGCCGTACACTGCAAACCAGATCAAAGATTCACAATAACACACTACAATCTAAGCAAGAAATCGTTAGAATCCGTTTGCATCCATCTGCCATAATTAACTATACTAGACCCGCAAAATGTCTCCTAAACTTGACTCAACCACACGAACCACTGTGTGACATACCCGCAACACAAACTTGCAACTGCTGTCTACTGGTAGTTGACTTCTCAACATGGAATCGCGTAAAGTACACTGAAGATTCCTGGAACGAAGTTCCCAAAACTGGCAGCAAACTCAATGTCGTGTCGCATCTCTTCCACATTTCACCCGTTGCACCGCCTTCCCACAACATCCTTCCTGTCGCATCCGTCCTGTCTCTGAGGGCCGCGGCCGAATTTGCTCTTCGCCTCGACGGAGGCGCTGGCGGCGAGCAGCACCTGGACCACCTCCAGGTGGCCTTCCCAAGCCGCATTCGCCAGGGGCCCGTCGCCTCAGCCAGAGGGCTCTGCTGATGATGGCGACACCACGTGCAAAGTCACAGGTCGATCATCTTCCAACTGAAACACGTCGTACAGTCTCAACTGGATTGGGAAGTCAAAGCTATAACAACCTCCTCAACCTTCAAGCCTGTCCTTTCTCAGGAGTCCGCCGTCTTTGTCGACTTGCTCCGGGCTCTGGGGGTCCACCTGCAGCAAGCGTCCGACAGCTCCGACGTTGCCTTCTTTCGCAGCCTGCAAGATGTCTCCGCCTCAAAATGGCCGAAACTCAATGTCTGGCAGTCCAAGGTTTATTCTTAATATATTATACCAGTGGATCGGTCATAATGTCATAATAGTATAGATATGATTAGATATGTATAGTTTTTGCGGCTTGTGCGTTCCTGAACTTGGTTCATTCGACTACTAACAAATATTAACAAACGATTGTCATGCACTGGCAGCACCCAGAGTGCAAAAGCATACTTAAACGCATTTAATAAACGCATCTTTCAGAGCCCAATGTCACATGTCATTGAGCATGGATCCTCAAGCCTGAACATGTGAGGAAACATCTCATGGAATCCCCAAGTCTGAGATCTCAGCAGTTTTCGATTTCAGTTTTATCTGCCTGGAAAGGCACGACATTTTGGACTACCAAAAAATTAAGCGAAAAGATATCTTAGAGATTCAGCTCCAGTGTTTTTTCTGTTGCAGAAAAGGCGTGGGGAAAATATGATGCCTGCATTGGGTTGGTCTGAGATTGAAACTCCAAATCTAAGGAATGCTTGGAGGTCACCCAGTGAGGGACTTTTGCCGCAGACAGGACGAATTATGGAAATCATCGAGGTGGATACAATATATGATACAATATCACAGCAAAAAATGTAGATCCCAACAAAGCAAGATAAAGCGAGTCAAATCAGTCAATACGACCTACCGCGCCAACACGTCCTTGTGAATACTTCTCGACTCTGTGAAACTTTGTCCCCTGTGGATCCCAATGGAAACAACTTCCCCCAGATCGCCAGTCCTCCGCTTCCACCTTGGAACCTCAGGATTTGACGTGTTTTCGTGTGAGTCCTCATGAAAAGCGAAGTTGTTCATCTACCACCATTGGACTTGGAAGAACCTGCGACCCGTATCAACTGTAGACTGTCCACCGTCATCAACATCAACCATTCATAGAATCTATGCTTACTCCAGATGCTGACACTCATGACGTGTCAAAAGCCATCTTCGACACGACACCCTTGTCGGATATGACGTGGTGCCCTGTCATGGATAGCCCCGGTGAGTGAAGCCCAATCAAGTTCCTTTTCGGTGAGGTTGATGGAATAAGTCTGCCACATTCCCATCCGATGTTCTCATTGTTTTCTTTATCAAAGATATGAAAAATCCATCTGAGTCATCAACTTCAAAGCAAGGTCTGACTGCTGACTTTCAAGGCATTGGAAGGGTCTAAGCCCAAAGATGTCTCAAGACCTCAACATCCTCAACGGAACTGCGCCAAGAGACCAAGGTCATTGGGCTCTGAGATGTTGAGCTCTGTCTGAACATCTTGCCTGGCTGATCCACATGGATCAGGGCGATGAAAAACTTGGGAAGGAACGAAGACTTCACAGCGATCATCGAAATGCCCACAGAGTGGCTTGAAACCACCAAGCGGCATCAAATGGATCATGTCCTGTTTTATGTGTATACTGACATGTGTTTACCATATCATGACAACCTTGGCAGTTCTGGCCGAAGGACGGTATTAATTCTGGCAAGATGCGATGAAACATCGGCTTGATGACCACTCTCAGAGTTGGATGCTGGTGCGAAAATCCACCGCAGGAAGTGCGAGTAGGGAACTCGCTGGTCTTGAAACATCTCCTGAACACAGCCGACTGACCTTCAATTAGACTTCCTTGCCATCTTTCAATGTGTTCCCCAAAAACATCGGACAAGTCATGTCTGAGTGCGACAGAAAACCACTCCACAGCTGAAACTCAAAGTCAACAATGACGACCTGAAGCTGATCCAGCATGTATCAAACCAAGCATCTGTGGTTTGAAGCAAGGCTAACCTTGGCGAATGAAGCACCACATTGCAGCTGTGTCTTGGTGGTTTTGTGATCCCTGATTTTAGTGAGATGAATGGTAAAGAGATAGTTCCATCAAATCCCAAAACGGCTGAATTGTTCAAATGATACAAGTGTGTGGCTACAATCCATCCAGGGACGGGGCGTTTCTCCATTTCTGACTTTTGGATACCTTTGGCAGTTCAGGTCCTGTCACTATGATCATCTGCGGACATGCCGACATGACAAGGTGAGCCAGGCAGCTCTTGATCAGAAACGCCAAGGCCAGAGAGGATGGACAGCAGCTCCTCCTTCCCGAGCGTTCCACTTCCTGAGTCCCGTTTCCCACCGAGTCCAACGACACAACGACACGAACCCAGGAGCAGATTGCATCAAAAACGCGCAGCAGATCCCAAAACTGTTGCAGTCGAGAGTCCGGTGGGATCCAAGTGCTGGAAAATTGCTTCGACGCCAGCATGGTCTGCCTGGTGCGCTAGACAGGAACTTCAGAAGTTGGGTGCTTCTGAAGTGGAGACCCAACAAGAATCCACCATGGACCATTTCGTTGCCTTTGTTGGGAAACGCAACAGTTTGGGGATTGGGATGCCCCCACTGTTTTTTGGGACATCCCTAAGGTACATCAACAGCCTTGGCCCTGACTGACGGTTTCGGACTTACCACCCTAGAATTGCATTAATTTGCATAGATTTGCCGCTTCTTGGCGTGGATGTCAACGATATGGAGTGTTAACTCGAAACAAGGAAGCAGGTGAAATAATCCCTGACTTGATCCCAACAAGTTTGTTGTTTTCACATGTTTTCACCATATCAGCTTCCAACGTCAGAACAGCGTAGATTCCGAAGTTGGAGGTCTCACATCTGGGACGCCCTGCCGAAGTATCTTGGCCATCCTTTGCCATGAAGGTGGAATTCCCTAGGGGAATTTCCGCAAGGATGGTGAAACTTTTTGTGAAAATGATGATGAAAACTTCAGGGCAACATGGTTCCAAGTGAATCACCTGTTGAAACTCTGGAGGTCTGGCAATCCATTGATTTCAAAACCAGGACAGGCTCTGGAACGGCATAAGCCATTTTTCGCCGTAAGCAACAAGCCGGGTCTGCAATCCAGATTCACCAGCATGCTTAAGATTCATAGTCTAGGTTAGTCATGGCGTGATGTCTCTTTCAACCCTGATGGTCAATGAACTCTGGGTGAAAAAAAGTGTAAGCTGAGCCGAGAACTACAGGAATTCGAACCTTTGGTATAATGAGTATAATGTGCACATGAATCACCTTCAAACAACCGCAACAAATACCTACGGCCTGTCACTGCCTGAAGCAAACGTCCAAAGGTTTTGCGACTCAGCGCATGCTCAACTGCAAGGTTCTTTTCAGGTTCATCTGCCTGCCTTGCTTTCGAAATCTTAGAGTAACAAGGACTTTGAGGCCCATATTCTAGATGTTTTGAATGTCTCACTTCGGGTGAACTCTTCTGATCGTTAAGGATGATCAGCCTGTTACTTGACCTAATTTAATCCAAAATCACAAAGGAGCGCACCATGAGAGGGTGGAATCCGGCAGCAGTACGTTTTTTGATTTCTGCCACATTTTTCGATTTTTTTTTGACTTTGCCTAATTGGCAAAGATGCCACTTCTGGTAACAGAATCCGCAATCTGATCGGCAGCGCCTTCGGCATTGTTCATCTGCCGATCGTCTACGTATACTAAGCCGTTCTTGAACACAAATTCATTTCGAAAAGTGCCTCTTGGATTGTTTTGCGGCGCGGGTGGCCACTCTTCGCAGAGCCTAATGGGAAAGATATGCAACTTGTTGTCGTGTGCATATTCCAATTCATGGAAGGTTTCGTAACCAGCACCTGTATAGGCGCCGTAGTCCGACGTGCAGAAGGCCACCATGCCTTTGGCACGGGCCAATCCTATCCGCGTCAGCTCGGCGAAACTTTGGCCGACCTGAGCTTGGACCATCACTAGAACTCTTCTCTCTTCCAGTCGCCTCTTCACCATTCTCATGTAATTCATTGTCCTCGGTGGCCAGAAAAGTCCACATGACAGGGAGGATGCAACCAATTGATGGTGACCGATGGTCTCACCAATAGAAAACCCCCACCAATAACGGTTGCTATTGGCACACCTGTCTGCTTCGGCAAGGGGCTCTGATGAGGGCCATCCCAGTGAAAAGCCTGGATCACCAATCAGTTTATGGGATTACAATGATATTATGGTGGGGATACTGGTAGTAGGATATACAGTTGGACATATCTTATAAAAAAATGAATAAAATATGATAGATTGCACATGTGCTATCGCTGCTATCGTCAAGTTCGATGTGTACTCAATGGGATGATCAAGGGATTTTATTTTGACTAAACCATCCACAATTCCAGGAATTATAATGACAAAAATGGACGTTAATCACCAACGATCTGATATGGTCATCCCTCCCATGGGAATCCACACATGGATTGATGCCCTTGGGGGCACATGTGTCATAAAAAGAAAAGCAAATTAGATATATGGAACTAGTTCCATATTTCAGACGAAAAATCCCATATCTAATTATATAATCCATACTAAGCTGAACTTTGTGTTTAGATCCATACTTCAGCCCAAAAGAAGTACAATCATGGGAGCACTCTGGTGGATGAAACCGTTGACCATCCCCTTTATCGTAAATCAAACTCGCCGCTGACATCACGAGGAAACATTCAGGGAAAATCTTGTTGGGGAACCATGTTTTTTCTTTTCAAATATGGAGGTAAAGCCTGCAAATGTTCTCCTCAAGCAATTCTGGCACTGTGACCCTTAAACATCTAATAGCCATTAACAACACTATGTTTAAGCCCATATGATCGAGATATCTGTTTAACCATTCAAAAACTCCAATCAAATTACGATGATTTCTAAACTATAATACCTGCAACCATGTTGATCCATGTTTGAGATTCCTCCTGTTACAAGAACCATTATGTGGCCCCTTAAACTGTAACCTTGGAGATACCTTGGAGTACCCCAAAGCCTTTGGTTCCCCCCACAGATAATGGAGAATTTGGGATGATAACTGATAACTTGGGGTCCGCCACTTTAAGAACAAACCCATTTACCAAAGTATTTGGGTTGATCCAAAACTTAGTTTGAGAAGACCCCCAGAATCCAAAAGCTGAAAACCTCGGTTTTCCTCGTTTTCCCCATGGTTTCCTCCATGGTTTGATGACCCATTCGCCCTGGGAGGTACCTTCTTCGGCACCGTCCAGGGTGCCGCGGCTGCGGTCACCACATCGTGACGGGCTGGGTCCCGCATGGCGACGTTGTGACGTTGGCTTTCGGTTGGTGTGACACCTGCGGGGTAACCTGAGATGTAGGGGATATGTATAGAAACATATCATAATATGAAGAACGTGAAGATATCTGAATGTGATACATGTATTGTGGATATGCATGTGTGTATTTGAATTCCGAATTGATTGATGTTACGTTTAGAAAGGGACTTAGAAGTGATAACGGTTGGTGGAATTTTGACTTCGAATTGGGGAAAGGAAGGGCCTGGCTCTAGCTACATATACCTTTGTGAGATACTACAAAATAAAGTGATGAAAGCCACCAGTGAAGCCACTGAGACATAAAAGTTTCCTGACATCTTGATCCAGCTGGCCATATGCAGGAAGAACCATGATACTCTGTGCGATGACAAATCAATGTGATGTACAGAATTCATTTTCCTTGCCGTTCATCCCCATTTGGTACCATCTGTAGATAATTCACCTCACAGAAGGAAGCTTTCCCATTGCACTGAAGACTCCAACCCTTCAAAATGGGAACGCCTTCTCAAAGCGTATCCCAATCATCCCAGGACATCCCTGGTTTTCAGGCCATGGCCACATCTTCGCAATCTGTTTTCCTTCGCCCAATTGTTGCAATTGCTATGCCATGTTCGGCAACAGCATGTGAAATTCTGTGCGCCTTGTCGACAAACACAATTCAGCGCGTGAAACATGATGTGCAAATGATCTGGTGACGTTCTCTAGCAGGCCAAAGGATATTGCACTGTACCAATTGGACTTGTATTTTTTTTGGATTCTTTTGGTGTGCTTCAGTTGGAGTTTCCGGATATAGTGGCTGTAAAGTTCTGCTCCAATTCTCCTGCGCTTCATTCATTCTCCGAAGACATGGCAAGTGCATTGCGGCATATCCTTTGGCCAACTCCGATTTCCTACATGGGGGTTTCCTGAAATGTGGTGCCCCTAAATCATCCATTTAAACATAGAATTGTCCATTATAACCCATCCATTTAAACATCCATTTTGGGGTATCCCTATGTATGGAAATCCCCACACGGTTTCATAGACTTGCGGTGTCGCAACTTGGTAGCAGCCCGTCCGACTGACCATCTAAATCTATCTGAATCATTCTAAATCTACAATCGGATCTTCAGCTGCGGTCGCTGCTCCATCACTTTGCGAAGGGCAGCTGTCCCGATGTCACTGAAGCCTGGCTGCTACAACTTTGAGTTGTGTCCATTTCAACATCTTCTCATCTCACAGACTCCAACATCTTCGTTCATCTTTCCGAGATTGGGGGTGAAAAAAACATGCCGTCATTCCAAAGGTTCAAAACAATGTAAAACAATGCCAAACATATCGCCAAAAAACGGTTTCCAGTCAGACTCAGATGTTCCAATCGATCAGCAGCTGAGCTCATCAGTGCCTCTGATATTGCACCTGCATCTTCATCTTGTAGAGAACACGACTCCATTTGGATGTCCGCCGCACCTGAGGTCACCATCGCCGCGGCATCTTGCCCCTTCAGGGCATTGCCGTTCACCACCATGTACTCCAGTTTGGTGTAGTGTGGCAAGGCGTCATGTAGACATTCCAAGTCATCCCCAGAGAGTTGTTGGAGCTGCAAGTGTGTTGTCCTGGAGACTTTGTCTCTGAACACCTTTTCTTGCAATGCAAGCACCTGCTCGGCATCATTTCGATGCGTGAACCGCATCCGTTGCATCCTCTTCCTGAATATTTCTGGAGGAGTGGGAATACAACCTCCAAGCACATCCATACGCAGGCGGGACCACTCAGATTCACTCTGGCACCAACCTCGAAGCTCATAGGGGGTGTTGTTCAGCCTCAGCTCGCAGATTGGTGTCACTTTCACCTGGTCTTCCGTCGCGTTGTACACCAAAATCTCGCCCTCGAACTTCTTGTCCTCAGGTGTGAGTTCAGTGAGGATGTCTACCTGCACAATCTCATGACTGTACAGCCAGTGCATTCGCTTCAGCCCCTTCCTGAAGAACTCATCTTCTTCAGCAGATCTCTTGTACTGATACAGCGACAGGAAGTCCACGAAGACCCAAGTCACCGAATCCTTGGGTAATTCTCGGTACCTCTCCACAATGCTGCGGACCTGGAATCCCCAGGGATCCGGATGCTCCATTGCCTCCCACATGTGGGAGATTGACCGGAATCGCACTATGGAGGGGCCCTCAGCCGTGCGGATTGTGACGTGTCCTCACAGGGCAGACACTATGTAGTGCCAGACAAGTATAAATCTGATGATTACAATAAAATTCAATCATATGCGGACCAGAAATCTAGCACAACATCCATCGATCTACAATAATATACAATTATGTTTGCCATCTTGAATCGTTTTTTCCTCACATCCAAGGGCTCAAAAGTAATCAAGGGTCACATGTTATACTAGTGGCGCTGATCTGTTCAATTAACATTGAGCCATTTCGAAAAACCCGTGAGTCAAAGAAACTGAACTTGGCACCTGGCTTGAGAGTTACTTCCAATATATACAGTAGCGCTACTCTTAAATTTACTAGAGAAGAACTGCCATCCGGATTACTTACATTACGGATGCCGGAGCCCACAGTGGATCCCACAAACTATTGAAATCAGAGTAGGCCCATGATCTTGCGACAGAACATACCTGAGTTCTACCAGGTTAGATTTGCGATGGGTCCTACTTTGTCCAAATACGTTTTGCGATGGATCCTACTTTGTCCAACATTAGTTTGCGATGGGACCTACCCAAATCCATCTCAAAATGATGCCAAATCTAACTATGGCCATGGTATGTGCTAGCAAGGTTTAACATGATTTGTCTCAAAGCTCTAGGGTTTTGAGTGTTAGGCAACAGTTTGGTTTAGAGATGGATTTGGGTAGACCCCATCTCAAACACAGCCTGCCAGTATTAGGGGTATTGGTACTGGACATGTGTCTGAAAAGGCTTGCCAGTCCAAAGCAATGCTTAGAGATAAGTCTCACCCAAATCCATCTCTAAATTGAATTTCAAAAAAGCATCTCTACCACATCCATTTGAGACAGATGGCACAAAATCCCCCAAATTGTTTGAGACAAGTCATTGGTTTCCTATCAGTCTCACCTGAAGCGCTTTGAGATGGATTTGGGTAGGTCCCATCGCAAACTAATGTTGGACAAAGTAGGATCCATCGCAAAAAGTATTTGGACAAAGTAGGATCCATCGCAAATCTAACCTGGTAGAACTCAGGTATGTTCTGTCGCAAAATCATGGGCCTACTCTGATTTCAATAGTTTGTGGGATCCACTGTGGGCTCTGGCATCCGTAATGTAAGTAATCCGGATGGCGGTTCTTCTCTAGTAAATTTAAGAGTAGCGCTATTGGAAGTAACTCTCAAGCCAAGTGCCAAGTTCAGCTTCTTTGACTCACGGTTTTTTCGAAATGGCTCAATGTTAATTGAACAGATCAGCGCCACTAGTATAACATGTGACCCTTGATTACTTTTGAACCCTTGGATGTGAGGAAAAAACGATTTGAGACCGTAAAGTCATTTGAAATCATCCCTGGTGTTTCTGTACCTCTGGATGTTTGCAGGGACTGAGCCAGCCTGATGTTTGATTCACGTGCAACTCTTTGTACTCACCAAGCTCCACCAGTGCAGTTGCCCCACTCTGCACGTGCATGAACTCTGCCTCTTGTCGGCGAGGCATGGGGGTCCCAGTCTCATCCAGCTCGATCAAAAACTCGGCGCGGACCAGCCGAATATTCGCGGAGATGAGGAACTCGATGAAGTCGTTGGGATTTTGCAGATCGCCTCGCAGCATCATACAGCCGGACCGTGACTGCTAGAGCAGCCCCTGGATTTCATTGTGGCTCAGTCAATTCCGGTCCCAAACTCTCAAAAATCAGACCCTGGAGATGATGTGTGACTTTGGATCCAACTAATTGGAATACCTGTTGATGGTTGACAGCTTGACTGATGTGTGTTTGTAAGTGCTGCATTGAATACCCTACTGACCTTGTCTCTTAGCAGACATCCACTCTTATCCACCCAACTATAAGAACTAACTACCACTAATTGATAGCATTTTATAATTATAGCATTGATTACCCTGATCAATCACAAGCGCCATCATCTTTGCGGCCTTCATCCTCTGGCAACTGCTTCTCCTGTGGGATCCAGCCATGTTCTACAGAAATTCAACAGAAATCACTGCGTATCATGAAAATCAGGTGTGTATAGAGATGCTGTGCTTGTTGAAGGGGCATCTCAAATGTCTGGGTTCCGTCTTCGGATGTTATCTCATGAACCTTTGGAGTTGATCCCAGCAACGCAGACCCAAGCAACGCAACCGTACACCATTTGCAATCCTTTACGCACAGAAATACGCACATGAGAACTCCGCCATCACCTAGCTACATGGAGCTGCATCCAAAGACTGGACATTGGCAAATCTTGCAACTTTCAAAGTGGCTGCCATTGAAGTTCTGGCCCACCCGGCCGTCATTTCACGGGAATTCCAGAGCCTCCCCGCAGAATGTTGTGTCCCACATCGATACGACCCGCCTCTGAGACGTCACCCTGCCCCGCTGCTGGCGCCTACATAGCTTCGAAGCAAAATGTAGCAGGGAAAAACATGATCAAGAAAAGGTGCTCTGCAGCTAATTTGCAAACATCTTGGTCACCATAAGGGATGCGATAACAACTGTGCGGAGCTAAGAACTGATCTCATGACTTTGGGCTGAATTGAATCGACAGTTTGTTGCCGGTTTGGCAGTGTTTTCTTGTAAAATCGAGTTCCAATCAGAATCTTCCCATGGCAATGCGTGACTCACATCACTCTTGCAGGCCGGGGAACGATGACTGCGGTCAACGTATGTCCAGGCAAAACACCGGCTTCTTTCAAAGTCTTTGCTTCGTTCCTGATGGCTGGACCAAGCTCCAAATTGTTTGGGACCGCGAACTTGACAAATTTGGGGTTGATGCAGTCGCTCCAGAGCTTCAAGAGTTGACTCCTACAATTACAAGTCTATTGCGACTGCGTTGTGAGGATCAGAGTAAGTTCGCTTAAAGCCAGCATGACCAATGCATCTAAAGAGTGCAGTGATGCCTGGTATAAATTGCTAGGATCTTAGGATCTCTGTAGATCAATGACCTTGTCAAACTTGTTCGACTTATCTTAATCAACTGGTTCTACTTGCATATGATAATCCTTCACTGTGCGATATCTTCTCTAACCAAGAGGAGTCTTCGCGGTTCAAAAACATTGGGATTTTCGATCAAACCAAGTCATCCAAGATTAGTCAAATTTATCAGATCTGGACCACTTTCTCTGGAATGCCGCGCTCGCTGCCGAGCACAAACAGACCGTGACTGATCCGTGAACGACCCGTGAATCACTTTGAACCAACCGTGGGTAGGGACATGGTCAACTTACTTAAGCACATGTAAAACTGAATGCTACCAAGAATTAACCTACAAAGTCACGGAAAAGCAGGATTTGAATTGACCTCGTAAAACTTGCGCTTAATCGCAATATCCATGCTAAGCTTGCACTTTGGATGATAAGATGTGATAAAATGTGATAAGATGTGACAAGCGCTTTCATTCCCAATAGTTCCCAAACGGCAGACCTTTGCATTTGTGGCCGCTTCTGCTGTTTGTTCTGCAATGTTCCACATCACTCTGTCACTGACTCTCTCGAACAAACAGCAACAGCTGCACTTTCTGTCTCGTTAGAAGGACTATCAAACTGCTTTCCCATCGCATTGTATAATATACATTAATATACTGTATTTGTCTTTTGTCATCAGGGAAATCCGGGTTGCAGTTGCAGCATTTACTATGCCGACAGGGCCTTCAAAACCCACTGGCACGTAATTTCTTTGGTGCTCAAAGATTTCCCTTCTCAACGACCTTGGTCACCTAATCACATTGAACGTCCCCAGCTGCATGGGGTGAAAGATTCTAACATCAAACCACCTCGAAACACGGAGGTCCCCATCGTCACTGAAGAGTCTTGTCACTGACCCGGTGAGCATCCAGATTCGTATAGAATCTAAATACATCTAAACGTCGTCCCTCTATTCAGCATCAAGTTCTGTGCCAAGCAGCAATGGTTCCATGTTCACCCCAATGAGACGCTGGATGGTGATTCCGAGTTTCTTCCTCGGAATCGCGACGCGTGGCCCGGCGGAGCACGGGGTGTCCGGCAGGGCCAACTGACACATGCCAGGGTCACATCTTGGTGACAGCGCGTGAGCTCACTAAGATCTGACTATCACCCCTGCATATCCCATCTTTCCCATGGGACAAACAGGAGTGCCAGATGCAATGAAAGATAATGATATGATAGACCTCATCAATCCTATAAATAATGTTGGGGAAGTGCAAGCCTCGATCTGCAATGGCTCATTCACCCTTCATAAGCCAATTTCGGACTGCAGGGAACTTACAGTAGCTTATTAAAGCATCACGGGTCTTGTGTAGCCGTGGGTAGGCAACGCCATGCCTCTGAATACCGGGATGATATGTTCAATTTGCACAATCATATGAATTACGGCACAAACATCTTTGGACTTGCTGCGAAACGCAAAAACATGTTGTCGCCGTCGCATATATTTTGCCATGGGTTTGCATGCTGTTGCTATGTGTGTCGTCATACCATTGTTGTCCGTGCATTCTCGGCCAACATGGTCCATTGAGGAATCCAGGAAGTCTTATTGCAACAAAGGCAGTGGACAGAAGAGGCTGCCTAATTTGCCCTGTCAAGTACATTGGAGGAGGGATGTAAATTTCTTCGTTCAGAGCCTACCATATTGTATCTTCTTCAATAATACCAACTGCATGAAACAACTCCTACAGACTCAGGGAGATGGAAATGAAAAAGACTCAGCACAGTCAAAGTATGGCCATGCGAGTCCAAGATATAAAAAAAAATCGCCATCAGTCGGCTCATGGAATATTAATTAGCATATGTCCATCTCACAAACGCATTACTGTAGATCAGAATGCAAGAACTGCAAACGTTGTCAGACCAACAGAACACAAGCATTTCGACCAAGATGGTTTGATATGGCCTCGGAGAAAGCCAAGCCTCTCTGCATCTTCCTTCAATTCCTGCACCGTCTCGTGATAAGAACTACCTGAGTGTCATATTTGCTTGCATTCCCAGGTTGCACATAACAGTCACTCATCAACAGCTCAGGTTTGACGGAAAATTCCAGAAATGTTGATGTGTGGCACCCAACAAACCGTACTGTTCCTTTGCTCCAATCAGCCTTTCATATCTGCAGGTCGTGTCAAGTGAACAAGTCACTCACCTCATGCATCATCTTTTGAGCACTTCAATTGCTTGGTTCTCTTCAAATTCTACGCATTGACTGGCAAAAGATTGCGACATATTATGGCACTAAAGTACCTGTCCACCATTTGCCCACTGCAAATTTCGGAGCAGCCGAGGCACATTTGCAGCTCCGGCCACTGAGAAGGGCCACAAATACCTCACAAAAAGAATGGCAACGCATCGGAGTCAATTCGAGCGCATGACAGCTTAACAACATCGGGATTGCAACGACCCAATAAGAACCACTGTCATTTCTTGGTGAGTTCCTATAGCCTACGTGTGCCGAAGCTTTGGTGCACCAAGAGATGCTCAACCCAGCGCCAAGGGACCGGGTCTAGCACACCCATCACCTGCCGGTGGTCGTTTTGCTTGGCGTAGTCGTACGGCGTCTTGCCTTGCGATACGCAGCTGAAAGTGCCAAGGCCCGGTGTAGACGGATGTGGGGCTGAGTTTGGCCCCAAAATCCAGATACCAGTAGTATCATTTAGATTCATTTAGTGTCATTGCTTTTCAAGTTGTTTTACGGATGCTTTACGTTGATGTCTGGAGGACGTACTAGCATATTTCCTACATATCATATCACCCACTTTCACCCACTATATATAACCTTATCGTTGGTATCCTAATCGCTGTTTCCAAAATCATATCATTCTTAACAAGTTCTTACTGTGCCAGTGGATGCCACTGTCTTCTGTGGCTGGTGTCGGTGTGTCACCCCATGTTGACACTTGCCAAACATCCCACCAGGACCATGACAGCGCCAAAAAAACAAGAACACGAGCATATCGCCCAAGCTGGGTTGATATGGCCTCAGAGAAAGCCAAGCTGCTCTGCTTCTTCCTTCAATTCCTGCACCGTCTCGTGGTAAGAATTACCTGAGTGTCCAAGTTGCTTTGCATTCCCAGGTTGCACATAACAGCCACTCACCAACAGCTCAGGTTTGACGGAAAATATCAGAAACGTTGATGTGTGGCACCCAACAAACCGTACTGTTCCTTTGCTCCAATCAGCCTTTCATATCTGCAGGTCGTGTCAAGTGAACAAGTCACTCACCTCATGCATCATCTTTTGAGCACTTCAATTGCTTGGTTCTCTTCAAATTCTACACATTGACTGGCAAAAGATTGCGACATATTATGGCACTAAAGTACCTGTCCACCATTTGCCCACTGCAAATTTCGGAGCAGCCGAGGCACATTTGCAGCTCCGGCCACTGAGAAGGGCCACAAATACCTCACTAAAAGAATGGCAACGCATCGGAGTCAATTCGAGCGCATGACACCTTAACAACATCAGGATTGCAACGACCCAATAAGAACCACCGTCATTTCTTCATAGGTTCCTATAGCCCACGTGTGCCGAAGCCCTGGTCCACCAAGGGATGTTCATCCCAGCGCCAAGGGACCGGGTCCAGGACACCCATCACCTTCCGGCGGCCGAAGTGCTTGGCTCTGTCGTACGGCGTGTCGCCTTGCTCTACGCAGCTGGAAGTGCAACGGCCCGGTGTAGACAGATGTGGGGCTGAGTTTGGGCCCCCAAATCCAGATAGATAGTATATAGTATATCATTATGTATCATTTAGATTCATTTTGTGTCATTGCTTTTCAAGTTGTTTTACGGATTCTTTACGTTGATGTCTGGAAGACATCCTAGCATATTTCCTACATATCACCCGCTATACATGACCTTATCGTTAGTTATCCTGACCGCTGTTGCCAACATCATATCATTCTTAATAAGTTCTTACCGTGGTTTCGGTATACGCTGTGCCAGTGGATGCCACCGTCTTCTGTGGCTTGTGTCGGTTTGTCATCCCATGTTGACACATGCCAAACATCTGAACATGAAAGCGCCCCAAAAAAAGCAATCCCCACAGCCTGAAACAAACTCAGAATACGTTCATGTTTCTGGCTTCCCTGGTGCAGTGAATGCACTTTAGAAGATTCAAAAAAAACAATTCATCCCAATTCCATCTACAGGAATTACCACCTATTAGTTATTAGTTTTATCCTGCCACAGCTCTGTGCACATGGCGCATTCAAAATCATCAAACAACTTGTCGCCGAGTTTGTTCTTTCACTCACTCTGCATCACATCATTCCTCCACTCCACCCCCTGTCGTCCCCACCGGCCGCTTCTGGGGCCCCTGGCCTTCGTTGTCCGCAGCATCCACGGCGGCGCCCGCGGCGAGGAGCCGCTCCACGACGGCGGCGTCGCCGTCGATAGCCGCCCAGTGCAGCGCTGTCCGACCTCAGGCGCCGAAGGGCTCGGAGACGTCAACGGCTGGAGGGCTCCACCCCGTGGCTCTCCACCGCCCACCCCCACTGCAGTGGGAGAAATTCCAATCTGTGGAGTGAAGTCCGTGAGTTTCATCTTTTTCAAAATTGTATAGCGAGCTGGTTCAATGGCAGCCACTATCGTTGCTGGTGTTTATTAAGACCACCAACACTACGAACTGATGGAACCTTCCACAACAGAAAATCCGAAAAAAGGGAAAACCGTTTTCTTACGCCTAAGAAAACTTATCTCAACACATCTCAAGCATTTTCAAGCGCTCTTTCACATCCATACAGTAGTAGGCCCAATTAGGCCCATACAGGTAGCAAATGTGCAAGAGTTCTTCTCTCTCAAGATGTCTTATGATGCCTTTTGGTGTTTCACATCCATGTTTTACCATCGTCATGCAGAGAATGTGTTGTCAAAGGTCGACATTGCGTGTGGGCAATTCGTGCTATATCCCATCAGTGATGGGGCGTCCCAAAGATGCCAGTGGATGCCACTGTGTTCTGTCGCTTTGTCACCTCATGTATCATCACTTGCCAAATATCTCACCATAGCGTTTGAGAAGATTCCCAAAATCCAAATCCCATCTACAGCAAATACCACCTATCACTAATAAGCCTATTACTTTTATCCTGCCACAGCTCTGTGCACATGACGCATTCAAAAGTCATCAAACAACATGTCACCGAGTTTGCCCCAAAATCCAGATAGTATCATTTAGATTCATTTAGTGTCACTGCTTTCCAAGTTGTTCTACGGATGCTTTACGTTGATGTCTGGAAGACCTACTAGCACATTTCCTACATATCACGCACTGTATATATAACCTTATCGTTGGTATCCTAATCGCTGTTGCCAACATCATATCATTCTTAATAAGTTCTTACCGTGGTTTCGGTATACGCTGTGCCAGTGGATGCCACTGTGTTCTGCGGCTTGTGTCGGTTTGTCACCCCATGTTGACACTTGCCAAACATCCCACCATGACAGCGCCAAAAAACGCAATCCCCACAGCCTGAAACAAACTCAGAATATGTTCGTGTTTCTGGCTTCGCTGGTGCAGTGCATGTGCTTTAGAAGATTCAAAATATCCCAATTCCATCTACACGAATTACCAACTATTAGTTTTATCCTGTCACAGCTCTGTGCACATGGCGCATTCAAAATCATCGAACAACATGTCACCGAGTTTGTTCTTTCACTCACTCTGCATCAGATCATCCCTGCACTCCACCCCCTGTCGTCCCCACCACCGGCCGCTTCTGGGGCCCCTGGCCTTCGTTGTTCGCAGCATCCACGGCGGCGCCCGCGGCGAGGAGCTGCTCCACGACGGCGGCGTGGCCGTTGAAAGCCGCGTAGTGCAGCGGTGTCCGACCTCAGGCGCCGAAGGGCTCGGAGACGTCAACGGCTGGCTCCACCCCGTGGCTCTCCACCGCCCACCCCCACACTTCACTGGAGAGGCTTGAATCTGTGGAGTGAAGTCCGTGAGTTTCATCTTTTTCAAAATTGTATAGCGAGCTGGTTCAATGGCAGCCACTATCGTTGCTGGTGTTTGTGAAGACCACCAAGACTACGAACTGATGGAACCTTCCACAACAGAAAATCCGAAAAAAGGGAAAACCGTTTTCTTACGCCTAAGAAAACTTATCTCAACACATCTCAAGCATTTTCAAGCGCTCTTTCACATCCATACAGTAGTAGGCCCAATTAGGCCCATACAGGTAGCAAATGTGCAAGAGTTCTTCTCTCTCAAGATGTCTTATGATGCCTTTTGGTGTTTCACATCCATGTTTTACCATCGTCATGCAGAGAATGTGTTGTCAAAGGTCGACATTGCGTGTGGGCAATTCGTGCTATATCCCATCAGTGATGGGGCGTCCCAAAGATGCCAGTGGATGCCACTGTGTTCTGTCGCTTTGTCACCTCATGTATCATCACTTGCCAAATATCTCACCATAGCGTTTGAGAAGATTCCCAAAATCCAAATCCCATCTACAGCAAATACCACCTATTACTTTTATCCTGCCACAGCTCTGTGCACATGACGCATTCAAAAGTCATCAAACAACATGTCACCGAGTTTGCCCCAAAATCCAGATAGTATCATTTAGATTCATTTAGTGTCACTGCTTTCCAAGTTGTTCTACGGATGCTTTACATTGATGTCTGGAAGACCTACTAGCACATTTCCTACATATCACGCACTATATATATAACTTATATAACCTTATCGTTGGTATCCTAATCGCTGTTGCCAACATCATATCATTCTTAATAAGTTCTTACCGTGGTTTCGGTATACGCTGTGCCAGTGGATGCCACTGTGTTCTGCGGCTTGTGTCGGTTTGTCACCCCATGTTGACACTTGCCAAACATCCCACCATGACAGCGCCAAAAAACGCAATCCCCACAGCCTGAAACAAACTCAGAATACGTTCGTGTTTCTGGCTTCGCTGGTGCAGTGCATGTGCTTTAGAAGATTCAAAATATCCCAATTCCATCTACACGAATTACCAACTATTAGTTTTATCCTGTCACAGCTCTGTGCACATGGCGCATTCAAAATCATCGAACAACATGTCACCGAGTTTGTTCTTTCACTCACTCTGCATCAGATCATCCCTGCACTCCACCCCCTGTCGTCCCCACCACCGGCCGCTTCTGGGGCCCCTGGCCTTCGTTGTTCGCAGCATCCACGGCGGCGCCCGCGGCGAGGAGCTGCTCCACAGCGGCGGTGTGGCCCCGTTTCGCCGCGTCGTGCAGCGGTGTCCGACCTCAGGCGCCGAAGGGCTCGGAGACGTCAACGGCTGGCTCCACCCCGTGGCTCTCCACCGCCCACCCCCACACTTCACTGGAGAGGCTTGAATCTGTGGAGTGAAGTCCGTGAGTTTCATCTTTTTCAAAATTGTATAGCGAGCTGGTTCAATGGCAGCCACTATCGTTGCTGGTGTTTGTGAAGACCACCAAGACTGCGAACTGATGGAACCGTCCACAACAGAAAATCTCAAAAAGGGAAAACCGTTTTCTTACGCCTAACTTATTTCAACATATCTCAGGCACTTTCAAGCGCTCTTTCACACCCATACAGTAGGCCCATACAGTACAGGTAGCAAATGTGCAAGAGTTCTTCTCTCTCGAGATGTTTTATGACGTCTCATGGTGTTTCACATTGATGTCTTACCATCGTCATGCAGAGAATGTTTTGTCAAAGGTCGACATTGCGTGTGGGCAATTCGTGTTATATCTCTGCAGTGATGGGGCACCCCAAAGATACCAGTGGATGCCACTGTGTTCTGTCGCTTTGTCACCTCATGTATAGTCACTTGCCAAAATACCTCACCATGGCACATGACGCATTAAAAATCATCGAACAACTTGTCACCGAGTTTGTTCTTCCACTCACTCTGCATCAGATCATCCCTGCACTCCACCCCCTGTCGTCCCCACCACCGTTCGTTGTTCGAAAGCCGCGTAGTGCAGCGGTGTCGAACCTCAGGCGCCGAAGGGCTCGGAGACGTCAACGGCTGGCTCCACCCCGTGGCTCTCCACCGCCCACCCCCACTGCAGTGGGAGAAACTGCAATCTGTGGAGTGAAGTCCGTGAGTTTCATCTTTTTTAAAATTGTATAGCGAGCTGGCTCAATGGCAGCCACTAGGTTCAATGGCAGCCACTATCGTTGCTGGTGTTTATTAAGATCACCAAGACTACGAACTGATGGAACCTTTCACAACAGAAAATCTCAAAAAGGGAAAACCATGGAAAACCGTTTTCTTACGCCTAACAAAACTTATCTCAACATAACTCAAGTATTCTCAAGCCCTCTTTTGCATCTATCTGCCATAATTAATAATCCTAGACCCCCAAAATGTCCCCTAAACTTGACTCAACCACCCGAACCACTGTGTGACATACCCGCAACACAAACTTGCAACTGCTGTCTACTGGTAGTTGACTTCTCAACATGGAGTTTCATCCTTTTCAAAAATGTGTGGCAAGCTGGCTCAATGGCAGCCACTATCGTTGCTGGTGTTTGTGAAGATCAACAAGACTACGACTACGACCTGATCATACCTTCCAAAGCTGAAACCCGGAAAAGCAAAACCGAACTGATTGTATGTCTGATAAAACATCATAAAACCTTATGTATCAGGCTCTTTTACACCCATAAAGGGTTGATCAAGGTTGCACATGTGGGAGATCACCTCTCAGAAGCTGTGCATCCCAGCAGGGAGAACTTCATGACTTCATGTGCCTGATTTCCTTCAAATTGTCCACCCTGTGGCTCTCACCTGGGTTCATCTCCAGCTAAGGTGGCAAACACCATCCAATTTCATCCTGAAATCCGTGGCAAGGCCTTCCCACCACGTCCGTCCTGTCGCGTCCGTCCGGCTCTGGGGGCCGCGGCCGACGCTACCCCTCGCCTCGACGGAGGCGCCCGCAGCCAGCAGCGCCTCGACCACCTCCAGGTGGCCTTCGGCAGCCGCCATCGCCAGCGGCTCGTCGCCTCGGTCCGGAGGGCGCCGCTGGAGATGGCGACGGGCCGCGCCAAGTCGACATGAGTTGCTTCGGAAGATTTCGGGGGTGAAAAGCTGGGAGTTTGGTCATGTTTGGTCCACCATTTCCAACTGAGACATGTATCACTGCCAATCAAAATCAGGATCAACTGATTGGGAAGTCACACCTCTGCCGTGCCATACACTGCAAACCAGATCAAAGATTCACAATAACACACTACAATCTAAGCAAGAAATCATTAGATTCCATTTGCATCCATCTGCCATAATTAACAATACTAGACCCGCAAAATGTCTCCTCAACTTGACTCAACCACCCGAACCACTCTGAATAATATTGTCAAACTTGTAACTGGTGTCTACTGGTACTTGACTTCTCAACATGCAATCACGTAAAGTACACTGAAGATTCCTGGAACGAAGTTCCCAAAACTGGCAGCAAACTCCATGGCGTGTCGCATCTCTGTCACATCCGTCCCGTCTCTGGGGGCCGCGGCCGTCGTCATCCTTCGCCTCGACGGAGGCGCCCGCGGCGAGCAGCGCCTCGACCACCTCCGGGTGGCCTTCCTGAGCCGCAAAGTGCAACGGCCCGTTGCCTCGGTCCGGAGGGCGCCGCTGGAGATGGCGACGGGCCGCGCCAAGTCGACATGAGTTGCTTCGGAGGATTTCGGGTCTGAAAAACTGGGAATTTGGTCATGTTTGGTCCACCATTTCTAATTGAGACATGTATCACTGCCTATCGAAATCAGGATCAACTGATTGGGAAGTCACACCTCTGCCGTGCCGAAACACTGCAAACCAGATCAAAGATTCACAAGAACACACTACAATCTCAGCAAGAAAATCATTAGAATCCATTTGCATCCAGCTTCCATAATTAATAACACTAGACCCGCAAAATGTCCCCTAAACTTGACTCAACCACACGAACCACTGTGTGACATCCGCGCAACACAAACTTGCAACTGCTGTCTCCTGGTAGTTGACTTCTCAACATGGAATCACGTAAAGTACACTGAAAATTCCTTAAAACTGGCAGCAAACTCAATGGCGTGTCGCATCTCTTCCACATTTCGCCTGTTGCACCGCCTTCCCACCACGTCCGTCCTGTCACATCCGTCCCGTCTCTGAGGGCCGCGGCCGTTGTGGTTCTTCGCCTCGACGGAGGCGCCCGCGGCCAGCAGCACCTGGACCACCTCCAGGTGGCCTTCCACAGCCGCATACGCCAGCGGCCCGACGCCTCGGTCCGGAGGGCGCCGCTGGAGATGGCGACGGGACGCGCCAAGTCACATGAGTTGCTTCGGAGGATTTCGGAGGATTTAGGTAGGGTCTGAAAAATTGGGAGTTTGGCTTCCGACTGAAACACATACTGACATACTGGTATCAGCAACATGTCTCAAATCAGTCTCAACCAAAAAACAGTCTCAACTGGATTGGAAGGTCACAGCTGCGAACCTATAACAACCTCCTCAACCTTCAAGCCTATCCCTTCTCAGGTTTCCGCCTAGTCTGTCGACTTGCTCCAGGCTCTGGGGGTCCACCTGCAGCAAGTGTCGGACAGCTCCGACGTTGCCTTCTTTCGCAGCCTGCAGGATGTCTCCGCCTCAAAGCCGAAACTCTGAATGTCTGGCAGTCCAAGGTTTATTCTTAATTTATACCGGTGGATCAGTCATAATGTATCATAATGTCATAATAGTATAGATTCTAGATTTTGCGGCTTTTGCGTTCCTGAGCTTGGTTCATTGGACTACTAACAAATATTAACAAATGATTGTCATGCACTGGCAGCACCCAAAGTGCAAAAGCAAAGTTAAACGCATTTAATAAACGCATCTTTCAGAGCCCAATGTCACATGTCATTGAGCATGGATCCTCAAGCCTGAGCATGTGAGGAATCATCCCATGGAATCCCCAAGTCTGAGATCTCAGCAGTTTTCGATTTCAGTTTTATCTGCCTGGAAAGCCAAGCACGACATTTTGGACTACCAAAAAATTAAGCGAAAAGATATCTTAGAGATTCAGCTCTAGTTTTTTCTGTTGCAGAAAAGCGTGGAAAATATGCTTCCTGCATAGGGTTCTTCTAAGATTGAAACCCGAAATCTGAGAAATGCTTGGAGGTCACCCAGTGAGGGACATTTGCCGCAACAGGACGAATTATGGAAATCATCAAGGTGGATACAATGTGATACAATGTCATAGCAAAAAATGTAGATCCCAACAAAGCAAGATAAAGCCAGTCAAATCAGTCAATACGACCTACCGCGCCAACACGTCCTCGTGAATACTTCTCAACTCTGTGAAACTTTGTCCCTGTGGATCCCAATGTGGAAACAACTTCCCCCAGATCGCCAGACCTCCGCTTCCACCTTGGAACCTCAGAATTTGACGTGTTTTCGTGGTGAGTCCTCATGAAAAGCCAAGTTGTTCATCTACCACCATTGGACTTGGAAGAACCTGCGACCCGTATCAACTGTGGACTGTCCACCGTCATCAACATCAACCTTACTCCAGATGCTGACGCTCATGCCGTGTCAAAAGCCATCTTCGACACGACACCCCTGTCAGATATGACGCGGTGCCCTGTCATTGGACGGACCCGGTGAGAAAGGCCAAATCAAGTTCCTTTTGGGTGAAGTTGGATGGAATAAGTCTGCCACCCTCCCGTCGGATGTTCTCATTGCTTTCTCTATCAAAGATATGAAAATTCCATCTGAGTCATCAACTTCACAGCAAGGTCTGACTGCTGACTTTCGGGGCATTGGAAGGGTCTAAGTCTAAAGATGTCTCAAGACCTCAACATCCTCCACGGAGCCGCGCCAAGAGACCAAGGTCATTCGGCTCTGAGATGTTGAGCTCTGTCTGAACATCTTGCCTGGCTGATCCACATGGATCAGGGCGATGAAAAACTCGGGAAGGAACAAGGACTTCACAGCGATCATCGAAATGCCAACTAAGTGGCTTGAAACCACAGCCAATTGTTCAGCCCATTGTCCTGTTTTATGTTTACATGTGTTTACCATATCATGACAACCTTGGCAGTTCTGGCCGAAGGACGGTAATCATTCTGGCAAGATGCGATGAAACATCGGCTTGATGACCACTCTCAGAGTTGGATGCTGGTGCGAAAATCCACCGCAGGAAGTGCGAGTAGGGAACTCGCTGGTCTTGAAACATCTCCTGAACACAGCCGACTGACCTTCAATTAGACTTCCTTGCCATCTTTCAATGTGTTCCGCAAAAACATCGGACAAGTCATGTCTGAGTGCGACAGAAAACCACCCCACAGCTGAACCTGAAAGTCAACAATGACGACCTGAACCTGATTCAGTGGAAACTCAATCTAGGTCCTAGGTCCTATATTCCTGGATATCCTAGGATTTCTGTATGAAGCGTGTATCAAACCAAGCATCTGTGGATTGAAGCAAGGCTAACCTTGGCGAATGAAGCACCACAGTGCAGCTGTGTCTTGGTGGTTTAGTGATCCCTGATTTTAGTGAGATGAATGGTAAAGAGATAGTTCCATCAACTCCCAAAACGGCTGAATTTTTCAAATGATACAAGTGCATCCAGGGACAGGGTTATGATCATCTGCGGACATGCCGACATGACAAGGTAAGCCAGGCAGCTCTTGATCAGAAACGCCAAGGCCAGAGAGGATGGACAGCAGCTCCTCCTTCCCGAGCGTTCCACTTCCTGAGTCCCGTTCCCCACCGAGTCCAACGACACAACGACACGAACCCAGGAGCAGATTGCATCAAAAACGCGCAGCAGATCCCAAAACTGTTGCAGTCGAGAGTCCGGTGGGATCCAAGTGCTGGAAAATTGCTTCGACGCCAGCATGGTCTGCCTGGTGCGCTAGACAGGAACTTCAGAAGTTGGGTGCTTCTGAAGTGGAGACCCAACAAGAATCCACCATGGACCATTTCGTTGCCTTTGTTGGGAAACGCAACAGTTTGGGGATTGGGATGCCCCCCCTGTTTTTTGGGACATCCCTAAGGTACATCAACAGCCTTGGCCCTCACTGACAGTTTCGGACTTACCACCCTAGAATTGCATTAATTTGCATAGATTTGCCGCTTCTTGGCGTGGATGTCAACGATATGGAGTGTTAACTCGAAACAAGGAAGCAGGTGAAATAATCCCTGACTTGATCCCAACAAGTTTGTTGTTTTCACATGTTTTCACCATATCAGCTTCCAACCTCAGAACAGCGTAGATTCCGAAGTTGGAGGTCTCACATCTGGGACGCCCTGCCGAGGTATCTTGGCCATCCTTTGCCATGAAGGTGGAATTCCCTAGGGGAATTTCCGCAAGGATGGTGAAACTTTTTGTGAAAATGATGATGAAAACTTCAGGGCAACATCTGGTTCTAAGTGAATCACCTGTTGAAACTCTGGAGGTCTGGCAATCCATTGATTTCAAACCAGGACAGGCTCTGGAACGGCATGAGCCATTTTTCGCCGTAAGCAACAAGCCGGGTCTGCCAGATTCACCAGATTCACTATACAGATTCAGTGGTCAAATCTAGGTTAGTCATGGTGTGATGTCTCTGCAATCCTGAAGGTCAATGAGAACTCTGGGTGAAAAAAGTGTAAGCTGAGCCGATAACTACAGGAATTCGAACCTTTAGTAACTATAATGTGCACATGAATCACCTTCAAATTACTGTATTTCTCCCATGCCATGTCCATGTCGCAACCAATACCTACGGCCTGTCACTGCCTGAAGCAAACGTCCGGAGGTTTTGCGACTCGGGTTCCTCTACCTTGAGAGTAGCAGGGACTTTTAGGCCCATAGATGTTTTGAATGTCTCACTTCGGGTGAACTCTTCTGATCGTTAAGGATGATCGGCCTGTTACTTGACCTAATTTAATCCGGAATCACCAAGGATCGCACCATCGGAGGGTGGAATCCGGCAGCAGTACGCTTTGATTTCCGCCACATTCATCGATTTTTTTTGACTTTGCCTAATTGGCAAAGATGCCACTGCTGGTAACAGAATCCGCAATCTGGTCGGCAGCGCCTTCGGCATTGTTCATCTGCCGATCATCTACAAACACAAGGCCATTCTTGAACACCAGACGATTTTGAAAAGTGCCTCTTTCATTGTTTTGTGGCGCAGGTGGCCACTGCTCACACAGCCTAATGGGGAATATATACAAATTGTTGTCGTGTGCATATTCCAATTCATGGAAGGTTTCGTAGCCAGCACCAGTATAGGCGCCGTACTCCGAAGTGCAGAAGGCCACCATGCCTTTGGCACGGCCTAATCCTATCCGCATCAGCTCGGCAAAACTTTAGCCGACCTGAGCTTGCACCATATATACAGGTATTCGTCTCTCTTCCAAGCGCCTCTTCACCGCTTTCATGTAGTCGATGACCCTCAGTGGCCGACAGTCCGCCGAGCATCCAGAATGAAACTTAAGAAAAGATTAAACACGGTTCACAGATGCAGGATCAAACTTCAACAACCTGATTCAACTATGTTCAAGTGACATTTTTTCTTCCCCAACCTTCGACAAGAATCGTATCACTGTTGAAGCGGCCGCTCAGTAACAGGTGACCTCTCTCTGGCCGCTCCTGTGCCTGAGCGGTCTGTCACAGGAGCTGGATCCAATCATGGATCTCGTCGGTTTCCGATTTCTGAAATTTATGAAGGACAAGCATTCTTGTTCTATGAAAATGTGTGTGTGTTGCGATTCTGGATCTCATTAAAAATGCGCATAGAACATCATAAAACCATATAAAACCAATAATACGCAGTGCCGACCAACTGATTTACCCGGCAGAAGGCAAGGTCCCACTGTAAATTCATGTAAATTCCCATTCGGCTCTTCTGTTTCAATCTTCCACTTTTCTTAACTTATTGTTCGCACCCCATCAGCTATTTTAACTTTTATCAAATCTAACTAGTATAGATTCTGATGATTATTATATTAAAATTATCAAATATTATCCATTTGAGGAATTCGACAATTTCAACCCCAAAATCTCCAAGTCTTCGGCCGCCACTTGACGTTGCAGCCACCGTTGGATCACCGTTGGCGCCGAGTCGCCATCGACACGTCCGAGGTCATTGCAGCTGCGGGCATCGCCTGCCCAGGCCCCGTGGAGCGAATGGCAACTTTTGAACGGGGAAACATGGGGAAAGTTAGGAAACCCGTGGAAAACCTTAGACAATAGGGTGAAAATTCGGTGTTACCGTCAAATTTTGGAGTTGTCCCATAATTATGGCCATTTCGAGTGGGGAACATGTTGGAAAAGGATGTTTTTGTCCACCATGACCGTGTTTCATGGGGAAACTGATGTTTTAGCTAACAATTACCCATCAAATGTTGGGGTTCTCGCGTGAATGTGCAAACATACCCAAATATATAGCACGTGTGGATGAACCTGCGGATGCACCTGGAAAAGGCAGTGAGATGACTTTCGGGGTTCGATGTTTGATGTTTACCACGCAACCCCACTCCACTGCGCCTGTGAGGTCGCTGGAGCTGACTGGAGATCCGATGCTGTTGGGTTTGAAGCTGTTGCATTCGTGGCTGCCTCTGACCGAAGTTCTTCGAACTGATGGTCATCCCCTTCAATTTCGACACTGAAGTGGCTTGCAGAGTGAGCCACAAGTTTCCGGGAAATCTGCGGCATTCGGTGGAACCTGACTCTCATGTTCATCGCTTCTTGCCCTTGACGCAGCTCCAGGTCTTCGTCGTGGCGGTAAGTTCCCAGCGGTACGCTGGGGCCGCATTTCTTGAAGGATCCCAACATGTCAGCATCGGAGCACAGCTGCTCCAAGCTGTTCTGACATGACTCGCACGCCACGTGTAGCAATGCGACTTTCGCGTTTGCACCGCGTGGATCGATGAATCCCACAGCTTTCAGGCCACATGGCCCCGTGGCCACAACATCACAAAAGTGGCTCAGCGCAACAACCACTCGGCCATCGCTGAATTTCGCACCCAGTAGTCGTTCCCAGCCTGCGGCCGGGAAACCGAACCGAGAAGCAACAATCGGGTGAGGCCAAGCGTAAAACCACACCGTGCAAAACCGAACCGGCATGAAGAATTGGAAACCGAACCACGGTTCAGGTTCCTTATCAATTCACATGTTTGTCTGTCAAAGTCTTGGATCAGGCCAACCTGAAAACAACTGCTGGGAACGAGTTTCAACAATAATTAATTACTTGCATGGTCAAAAAGTATGGGCTACCACCCCTGAATCAATAGGTACCCCACTTAGGAACCACCGAAATCAGTAGCCCAGTTCAACCCGAACCGCAACTGGCAACCCTGCCTGTGGCTGATGATCTCCAAACAGATTCCGCACCAACACATGTTGGCATCTCAACCTGGCGGAGGTTTCGAAAGTTTTACGTTGTCAAAGAACCCGAATCGTCATGGTATTGGTATTACGCGTCAAGACCCATATTTTGAGGTTGGAGCATTCATGGATCTTGCATGTGTTTCACAAAACAAAATCTTGAACGTCTATTTACGTGTGGCTGTAGCGTGCATGACACCAGATCGGAGAAGCGGTGCTTTCCTTTTCCTTTGCCTTTTGTATCTCTTCTCCCAAGGATCTGGAAGAACTGTGTTTGCATTGGGGGAGTCTTTCCAAGGCCATAGGAAAGGAGCCCCCTTTGAATCGTTTAAGCTCCCTGTCCGGATTGAATGTCAACTACATAATTACTTCAGTTGCCTGCGCATGGCATCCATCGGTTCCATTTCCTGGTACGAAACTTCTTTGGGCACAGGCGAAATGGATCAATAGGGTACAGTAGCCTTTGAACGCCTTTGCCCCCCTGCCTCCACTGGCTTTGGAAACGTGACATCTTCCGGACTGAGACGCACCAGTTGGCTCAGTGCCACGTGTCCGGGAGGGAGCACCTGAAGTTGCAAAAGCTACAAATCAAAACCGACGCGCCTACAAGCACAATCATAGTGACCATATTGATGATAACAGGGTGTAAAACGTGTTTGTGCAACAAACAAACTGCAATGCAGATTCCGGAGTCATGGAGCCATGGTATGATCCACGTCTCCTGCTGACATGAACCCTTCAGTCATCTCATGAAAATGTTTCAACACAAAAGGTGTTTTGCCTCAGAAACTTACTCAGGAGAGTACGGGTATCTCAATACACAGCTGGGGCAAGGAATTTCTGGGTCCAATCTGGATCATCAACTACGTATATATACACACACATATTATACATTTATTTATTTATTTATTTAATTTATTATTTATTCATCTATTAATATATTTATTTATTGAATTCATTTATTTATTTGTTTATTTAATATATTTAAGTTTAGTTTATTTATTTATTTATATTGCATGTATCCACCCTATCAACGAGGAATCTTTTTTGGGAACTTCTGCCCAAGTTTCATATTTGCATATTTTGGCACAAGAATTGCTGAAATCTCAAATTTATGCCGACGATGTCCAATTCTGCCGCAACGGAGTTGTCATTGGTCGACATTCTGATACCGAGAAAACCAGGAACGGGAAGGTCATGTTTTCTGTCTTGGTCTTGGGAAGGGTATGTGTATGAGATAACTGTATCTATAGTACATTAAATGTACATAAATGATCATAAATGTACGTTGTACAATGGGATGTCATGCAATTCAATGCGTTGTATTTCCTGTCCTGTACTAAATATAGATGGGGCGTAGCAAAATCATTCAAAATCAATACTATGATTCAGGTGTCACAGCTTGGCAGACCCCCACAACGCAGAGACCCTGTGAACAAAAGTACATGCTTTCCGCCACAAAACAGCTGGTATTTTGGTACTGCATATCATGGCTCGAAGTCAATGACACCCAAAATGATATCAAACCTTCAGTATTAATACATATTATCCTTCACCGCCCAAGCATCGGCTGGCTGGTTTGCGGACGAGACACTTCCTCCAAGGAGGATGGATCCTTCAGATCCTTCCAGTCTGCAAGCACTTCCATCCTGGGCCCGTACTCATCGAAAACGGATTGCGCCATCTTCATCGAAATCCCATGGCCAAAGTCCTTCAGCACCACAGGGTCCTGGCGACAACGAAATCAACGGACTGCCTAGCCGCCTGGCATGAGAAATCCTGTCGTAAAAAGTCACTTCCTACACATGGTGCCGCACGATGCCGCATGTCTAAACGGATGTCTCTGCACACATATGCAATTTTCTGCCAAACACTTCAGTATCAAAACCAATGTTGCTCCAATAAACGATACAAACGCGCAAAACAGGACACATCTATAACAAAGCGATGATATGGTTTTCTGAGATTCTGTGTTGCTGATTGAGATTGAATGAGTATGTATGAATATGTGTGGCTTTCAAAATTGACATATAATATAAATGCGTACTTCGATTTGTCGGAAGTCTTGTGTCCAATGCTCTTTCTATCAGAGTCACTAGGACGGCCGTCAGGGTATTTCCAGGCAGAATGTTGGCTTCTTGCAGAGTCATCGCTCCATTCCTGGACCAAGCTCCGGCCCATTTGGGGAGACCACAGTGACTTGTCAAATCAAAGCTGATGCAGTTGATGCACTCCCTCCATGCGCTCCAAGAGAAATCAATTTGATCGATTTGTGATTGAGGTTCAAGGAGAAAACTTACGGTGTCTCCAGAAGGCTATAGAGGTGGCTACATTCTCAAGAGACTTCTAATAATTCGATATGTTGTTTATCATCTTTGTATTCGTGGCTGAGTCGGCTATTGGGTCAGTACTTACACTTCTTCAAGATGTTGGTGTGTCAGGGGGCCAGCAGGAACTCCTATCCCAGTTGCAGCATGCAGAGAGGACTTTGTCGTATAAAATCACGTCCACGAGGCACAGTTTCACCACAATGCCAAAGTCTAGATAGTCTATGTACCATGCCCTTTTTCCAGGCTGCATTCTGCAACACTAAAGGGAACCCCAAGAAATAATGAGTTCTAGCAGTGAACCAACTCATGAGCTCTAAATCAGTTGGAGAATACCCAGCAGCAGCGTCCATACCGCATCAACTGTGCCAAGCAGCAGCGGCTGCATGTCGGGGCCAATGAGATGCTCGATGGTCGTTCCCAACTTGCGCCTCGGATCCGCAATCAACAGATGTGGCACCTGCAGCACGGCTTCTGTTGAAAGCATCGCTAGGTGCAAAGGAATATTTTATATTGGAAAATTTATAAGATGTCATCAGGAATATGTAGCAGGGTAGCGAATCCATCTAACAGGGCAGTTAATGAAACGATTGAAACAAAAAGCGTCTTACATGAGTGGCTGGGGGATGCTCTGCCTCTCTTTGCCAGGGCCAACAAGTGTTGGTTGCATCCATTTTGAACATCCATGCTACAACTCATGGTCGCAGAACTATTCTTGCATGGTGTTGCCGCGATGTCTTTCTTCACATTTCTTGCCAGAATTAGTTGGAGAATTCTCAGGCAACATTAATGAAGGAAGTCTTCAAGCAGCAAGCACAGTGCACAAAAGAGGTTGCTGTGATTGGCCCTGTCGTTGAAATCGGAGTAATGAAATCGATCAATCACTTCGCTCAGAACCCACCATATTTCTGTTTCTACTTCATAGTTTTAAAAAAAATGCAATGGCAAGGCTCTTACGGAAGGAAAGTAGGAAAAGAAACACATCGTCTACAAGGAACCCAGATCTTTCCACGCATTTCACAAGCTTTCACACGTGTTGACTACAGGAAGGCTGTCAACAAGGAAAACCTGGGCAGACCAAAACTGGCCCAAAGAAGCTTACACTGTAAGGATGCCAAGCCGCTCTGCTTCCTCCTTCAAGTCTTGTACAGTTTCATGCGCAGAGTTGCCTCGGTGTTTTCCACTGGTAGAGGTTTCCAAAACCAAGTTGTAGACAGCATGGCTACATGATCTTTATCTTATACTGCGATAGGTTTGGGACGAAATTCTACCACATGGCTGCGGATCACAGTTTTTCTCGCCAGCTCAAGACAAACCCATCTCTTCGCAATTCATGTCAAGTATACGAAGTGTAGAGTCACTTGAATCAAATCTACTGGTATCATCTCACATCATGCATCATTGCATTTTTTTTACAATTGCTGTAGTATCTGCATCAAAGTTGTTTGTGTTTCGCAAGGCTTCCGCTGCTTTCCGACCAGCCGAGGCACATCTGCAGCTCCGGCCACTGAGAAGGGCCACAAATACCTCACCCAAAGAAAGGCAACGCATCGGAGTCAATTCGAACGCATGACACCTTCACAACATCAAGATTGCAACGACCCAATAAGAACAACTGTTATTTCTTGGTGAGTTCCTATAGCCTACGTGTGCCGAAGCTTTGGTGCACCAAGAGATGCTCATCCCAGTGCCAAGGGACCGGGTCCAGCACACCCATCACCTGCCGGTGGTCGCTTTGCTTGGCGTGGTCGTACGGTGTCTTGCCTTGCGATACGCAGCTGGAAGTGCAACGGCCCGATGTAGACGGATGTGGGGCTGAGTTTGGAACCCACCAAATCCAGATAGTATCATTTAGTGTCATTGCTTTTCAAGTTGTTTTGCGTGTGCTTTACATTGATGTCTTCTAACCTTATGGTTGGTATCCTAACCCTGTTTCCAATATCATATCAGTCTTAATAAGTCCTTACCGTGGTTTTGGTATCGCTGTGCCAGTGGATGCCACTGTGCTCTGCTGATTGTGTCGATTTTCACCCCATGTTGACACTTGCCAAACATCCCACCAGGACCATGACAGCGCCAAAAAAAAAAAAATCCCCACAGCCTGAAACAAACTCAGAATACGTTCATGACTGTGTTGTGTCGCTTTGTCACCTCGTGTATTGTCACTTGCCAAATATCTCACTATGGCATTTGAGAAAATTCACAAAATCCCAATCCCACCTACAGCAAATACCACCTATTAGTTTTGTCCTGCCACAGCTCTGTGCCCATGGCGCATTGAAAGTCATCAAACAACTTGTCACCGAGCGAGTTTGTTCTTTCACTCACTCTGCATCAGATCATCCCTCCACTCCACCCCCTGTCGTCCCCACCGGCCGTTTCCGGGGCCCCTGGCCAAATCTGCTCACAGCATCCACGGCGGCGCCCGCGGCGAGGAGCCGCTCCACCACGGCGGTGAAGCCGTCGCCAGCCGCGTGGTGCAGCGATGTCCGACCTCAGGCGCCGAAGGGCTCGGAGACGTCAACGGCTGGAGGGCTCCAACCCGTGGCTCTCCACCGCCCACCCCCACACTTGAGTGGAAGAGGCTCGAATCTGTGGAGTGAAGTCCGTGAGTTTCATCTTTTTCAAAGTTGTATAGCGAGCTGTCTCAATGGCAGCCACTATCTGTGAAGATCACCAAGACTACGAACTGATGGCACCTTCCAAAAAAGAATATCCGAAAAGGGGAAAACCCTTTTACGCCTAACAGCCGAACAAATCAAACATATCTCAACGTATCTCGAGCATTCTCAAGCGCTCTTTCACACCCACACAGTAGGCCCATACAGTACAGGTAGCAAATGTGCAAGAGTTCTTCTCTCTCAAGATGTCTTATGATGTCTTGTGGTGTTTCACATCGATGTCTTACCATCGTCATGCAGAGAATGTGTTGTCAAAGGTCGACATTGCGTGTGGGCAATTCGTGTTATATCATGTTATATTCCTGCAGTGATGGGGTACCCCAAAGATGCCAGTGGATGCCACTGTGTTCTGTTGCTTTGTCACCTCATGTACTGTCACTTGCCAAATATCTCTCCATGGCGTTTGAGAAGATTCACAAAATCCCAATCCCACCCAAATGCCACCTATCCTGCCACAGCTCTGTGCACATGGCGCATTAAAAGTCATCAAACAACTTGTCACCGAGTGACCCCACTGCAGTGGGAGAAACTGCAATCTGTGGAGTGAAGTCCGTGAGTTTCATCTTTTTCAAAATTGTATAGCGAGCTGGCTCAATGGCAGCCACTATCATTGCTGGTGTTTGTGAAGATCACCAAGACTACGAACTGATCAGACATGATCAGACCTCCAAAAAGAAAGAACCCGAACAGGACTGTATGTCTGATGAAACCTTGCATCAGGCTCTTTTACACCAATAGAGGTTGATTAAGGTTGTACATGTGAGCGCCCATGTGCAAGATCACCTCTCCGAAGCTGTGCATCCCAGCAGGGACAACTTCATGACTTCGTGTGCCTGATTTCCTTCAAATTGTCCACCCTGTGGCTCTCACCTGCTGGAGGTTCATCTCCAGCTAAGGTGGCGAACACCATCGAATTTCATCCTGAAATCCGTGGCACCGCCTTCCCACAACGTCCGTCCTGTCACATCGGTCCCGTCTCTGAGGGCCGGGACCGTTGTAATCCTTCGCCTCGACGGAGGCGCCCGCGGCCAGCAGCGCCTCGACCACCTCCAGTTGGCCGTGTATAGCCGCAATCGCCAGAGGCCCGTGGCCTCGGTCCAGGGGGTGCCGCTGGAGATGGCGACGGGACGCGCCAAGTCACATGAGTTGCTTCGGGGGATTTCGGAGGATTTCGGGTCTGAAAAACTGGGAGTTTGGTCATGTTTGGTCCACCATTTCGAATTGAGACATGTATCACTGCCCATCAAAATCAGGATCAACTGATTGGGAAGTCACACCTCTGCCGTGCCG
>CAMXCT020001810.1:70000-130535 GCA_947184155.2 Cladocopium goreaui
TCGGAGACGTCAACGGCTGGCTCCACCCCGTGGCTCTCCACCGCCCACCCCCACTGCAGTGGGAGAAACTGCAATCTGTGGAGTGAAGTCCGTGAGTTTCATCTTTTTCAAAATCGTATAGCAAGCTAGCTCAATGATCTCAATGGCAGCCACTATCGTTGCTGGTGTTTGTGAAGATCACCAAGACTACGAACTGATGGAACCTTCCGCAACAGAAAATCTGAAAAGGGTAAACCATTCTCTTACGCCTAAGAAAACTTATCTCAACATATCTCAAGCATTCTCAAGCCCTCTTTCACACCCATACAGTAGGCCCATACGGGTAGCAAATGTGCAAGAGTTCTTTTCTCTCAAGATGTCTTATGATGTCTTATGATGTCTTTTGGTGTTTCCGATCGATGTCTTACCATCGTCATGCAGAGAATGTGTTGTCAAAGGTCGACATTGCGTGTGAGCAATTCGTGTTATATCACTGCAGTGATAACATGCCGGTGGATGCCACTGTGTTCTGTCGCTTTGTCACCCCATGTATCGTCACTTGCCAAATATCTCACCATAGCGTTTGAGAAGATTCACAAAATCCCAATCCCACCTACAGCAAATACCACCTATTAGTTTTATCCTGCCAAAGCTCTGTGTACATGACGCATTCAACAGTCATCAAACTGCAATCTGTGGAGTGATCTCTTGCAAAGTTGTATAGCGAGCTGGCTCAATGGCAGCCACTATTGTTTCTGGTCTTTATGAAGATCACCAAGACTACGACTACGACCTGATCAGACCTTCCAAAGCGGAAAATCCGAAAAGTGAAACCGAACGGATGGTATGTCTGACAAAGCGTCATAAAACCTCATGTATCAGGCTCTTTTGCACCCATAAAGGGTTGATCAAGGTTGCACATGTGCAAGATCACCTCTCCAAAGCTGTGCATCCCAGCAGGGACAACTTGATGTGCCTGATTTCCTTCAAAGAATCCACCCTGTGGCTCTCACCTGCTGGAGGTTCATCTCCAGCTAAGGTGGCGAACACCATCGAATTTCATCCTGAAATCCGTGGCACCGCCTTCCCACCACGTCCGTCCTGTCACATCGGTCCCGTCTCTGAGGGCCGCGGCCGTCGCTATCCTTCACGTCGACGGAGGCGCCGGCAGCCAGCAGCGCCTGGACCACCTCCAGGTGGCCTTCCATAGCCGCCAGGTGCAGCGGCCCCTGGCCTCGGTCCGGAGGGCGCTGCTGCAGATGGCGACAGGACGCGCCAAATCACATGAGTTGCTTCGGAGGATTTCGGAGGATTTCGGGTCTGAAAAATTGGGAGTTTGGTCATGTTTGGTCCACCATTTCTAACTGAGACATGTATCACTGCCTATCGAAATCAGGATCAACTGATTGGGAAATATTGGGAAGTCACACCTCTGCCGTGCCATACACTGCAAACCAGATCAAAGATTCACAATGACACACTACAATCTAAGCAAGAGATCATTAGAATCCATTTGCATCCATCTGCCATAATTAATAATACTAGACCCGCAAAATGTCTCCTCAACTTGACTCAACCACCGGAACCACTCTGAATAATATTGTCAAACTTGTAACTGGTGTCTACTGGTACTTGACTTCTCAACATGGAATCGCGTAAAGTACACTGAAGATTCCTGGAACGATCCCAAAACTGGCAGCAAACTCAATGGCGTGTCGCATCTCTTCCACATTTCGCCTGTTGCACCGCCTTCCCACCACGTCCGTCCTGTCGCATCCGTCCCGTCTCTGGGGGGCCGCAGCCGAATATATTCTTCGCCTCGACGGAGGCGCCCGCGGCCAGCAGCGCCTCGACCACCTCCAGGTGGCCGCCCTTAGCCGCATTCGCCAGCGGCCCGTGGCCTCAGGCTCCGCTGATGATGGCGACACCACGCGCAAAGTCACAGGTCGGTCATGTTCCGACTGAAACCCGTATCAGCAACGGATTGGGAAGTCACAGCTGCGCACCTATAACAACCTGCTCAACCTTCAAGCCTATCCCTTCTCAGGTTTCCGCCTCGTCCGTCGACTTGCTCCAGGCTCTGGGGGTCCACCTGCAGCAAGCGTCGGACAGCTCCGACGTTGCCTTCTTCTGCAGCCTGCAAGATGTCTCCGCCTCAAAATGGCCGAAACTCTGGATGTCTAGCAGTGTCTGGCAGTCCAAGGTTTATTCTTAATATACTATACCAGTGGATCAGTCATAATGTATCATAATGTCACATAGTATAGATTCTAGATTTTGCGGCTTTGGCGTTCCTGAACTTGGTTCATTCGACTACTAACAAATATTAACAAATGATTGTCATGCACTGGCAGCACCCAGAGTGCAAAAGCATATTTAAACGGAAGTAATAAACGCATCTTTCAAAGCCCAATGTCACATGTCATTGAGCATGGATCCTCAAGCATGTGGAATCCTCAAGTCTGAGATCTCAGCAATTTTCGATTTCAGTTTCATCTGCCTGGAAAGCAAAGCACGACATTTTGGACAACCAAAAATTAAGCGGAAAGAGATCTTAGAGATTCAGCTCTAGTTTTTTCTGTTGCAGAAAAGGCGTGGAAAATATGATGCCTGCATAGGGTTGGTCTGAGATTGAAACCCGAAATCTGAGGAATGCTTGGAGGTCACCCAGTGAGGGACATTTGCATTCATTTGCCGCAACAGGACGAATTATGCAAATCATCGAAGTGGATACAATATCATACAATATCATAGCAAAAAATGTAGATCCCAAAAAAGCAAGATAAAGCCAGTCAAATCAGTCAATACGACCTACAGCCCCAACGTCTCCTCGTGAATACTTCTCAATTTTGTCAAACTTTGTCCCCAATGGATCCCAATGGAATAACTTCCCCAGATAACTTCCCCAGATCGCCAGACCTCCGCTTCCGACTTGGAACCTCAGGATTTGACGTGTCTGTGTGGTGAGTCTTCGTCAAAAGCCAAGTTGTTCATCTACCAGCATTGGACTTGGAAGAACCACCTGCATCAACCGTCGACCATCAAGAATCATCATACATCATCAACATCAACCATTCCTTAATCGTGCTGACACTCATCACGTGCAAAAGCCGTCTTCAGACTTGTAACCACTTGAAATCCCTGTCCAAAGTTGCCAAACATGATATAAACCCAGTGAATGAAGCCCAGCCAAGCTCCTTAGGACTGAGAACGTTTGTCGGAGTCCCTGCCATGTTTTCATGTCAAAAAATGACAAAAAAAGATCTGATTCGTCAACTTTCAGGGTAGGGTCTGCCTTCCGACTTTCATAGTATGGACTGGTTGTAACATGTCGTCCCCACCACAGCTCCACCGAGTGACCGAGGCCGGGCACTGAGGTTTTGAGTTCCGTCTGAACATCTTGCTTGGTTCAGACGGATCACGGTGCTATGAATCGAACGTTGTTCAAAAAAAACAATGAATTGCAATGAGTTGCGATCATCACAATCACGACATGAAGATAAAAAGCCCAAAGACTTGAAATTTCAAGAAGTGTCCACCAGCCAACATCTTGCTTCATGCTTTCCAAATGTTGGTTCTTCCTTGAAAGTTCTGGCAGAAAATTGGCATCAATTCTGACAAGATGCGATGAGACATTGGCTTGATGACCACTCTCAGAGCTTGATGTCGGTGCAAAAATCCACCGGAGGAACTTCCCGTAATGAACGCTTTCATCTCCAGACATGTCCTCAATCGAACATGACATCCCAGCAATGTTCTCCAAGGATGACCAGTCATATCAGCGAAAAAGAGGCACTGGTCCCAATGGAGATCAATGGAGCCATCATCCCCACATCAAAAGGGTTGAGAGCCATCTTTTTCAAGCCAAGCATCTGCTGCTTCGAGCATCAATGAAAGCCTTGAGAAGCAAAACGCCAAAAAGTTGTTCACAACATCGCAACTCGACAGGTTTAAGCAACTTGGCGTTTTGACAGAATCTGACAGAGAGGCAGTGCTCCATCAGAACAAGACAGAATGAAATAGAATGGGGTGCTGTCCAAAAATAGGTTGGATACCCCAACTTATTGCTTTGTTGTCAAATTCAAACGAGATAATCAATCGTTCTAATCCCTTGAAATTGCGGGAATCCAATTTTCAGACCAAATGTGCTCCAGGCAACTCTCGCTCGCCCATGTGCAGGCCAAGGCCAGAGAAGGTTGACAGCAGCTCGTCCTTCCGGATCATTCCCCGTCCTCAGAACGACTCCCGGCAGTTGAACAGCAGGAGCCGCCCACGGCTACAGAAAAGGCCTGCCATGCTGTGGTGACTGGGAACCAGTGCAGTTGAGAATCCGGTGGGATCCCATTGGCGGAAGATTGCTCTGACATCTGCGTGGTCTGCCTGGCATTGGCTGTGTGTAAAAGATGAGTTCAAGAGATTCCTCTACTGCAAACAACACGTCTGGAAGTTGCACAAGCAGAGCATATCGTATGTATCACTTCTAGATTTGAGATGCTCTAACAATGTGTTTACTTCTTCTCCAACTTTGAGCGTAGAAAATATGTTTTCTTTTAGAGTTGATTCTCAACACACTTCTGCTTGATATCTGTCCAGTCTAAATTGAACTTGTTTGAAGTACTTGGTAAATGGTTCCAGTCAAACACCTTAACAGCTTCATTCTGGAGAGCTTGGTTTTCAAACAGTTTTGGGGGTAGTGTTGTGTAAAACAGCGGATATCATAGGTCCTCAGTGAAGCTTCAAGAACAGCATGCATCACAAACCCCCTGCAAGCTTTCGCCAAAGAACACGGCAGCCATGTCAATGAAACGCCCTTTGGTTTGCACCATGTTTACAAATCCATCTCAATTCGCTATTTTGGAACCAAGCAAAATCCACCATTTCCCGGTTTTAACAGTGAACAGCGCCTCGTCGGGGGAACTCGATGTTTGAGCCGCTACCTGGCACAGCTTGCAGCGACCTCTGATCTGAACAAAGATGGTATACTGGTGACCTACACTGAGAAAATGCACAAAGTAATAAGTAATATCAGGAAAACCCACTTAAAAGTGAGATGAAAAGATGAGGTCTCCTGGCGGGACAGCATTTCCATGCATGCACCGGGTTTAAGCTTTGCTACAGTAGCGTCGTAATGATTTGTATGCACTTGTCACTTCGTGGCACGTATGTCAACTGTAGTCAGCATCAACTCCAATGATATCCAGAGACTTGGATCAACCAGGTAAAGCCGACAAATGCCCTTGACATTCCTAAACACATCGAAGAACAGGAAACTGGAAATCCTTGGAAGCGATTCGCCAATGAACTCAATGAAACAATCCCTGTGTTGCATCATATAAACTTTCACCATCAGAACGGCGGATATTGGTTGCAGGTAGCACACCCGGGACTCCCTACCGAAGTATCGTGGCCATTGTTTTTCTCGGCCATGTGGCTGACGGCGGACCGTCGCCAGGATGGTGAAACTCTGTGAAACTGCGGGAAAGAAACCTTCAAGGTATAGATATGCTTCTATGGAATCAATGTTTAGCACTTGGTATTTATATTTATTTTCAATGGAGGAATATATCAATAGATTATAAGCTATAAAGGGCATAAGCCACCTGTTTCAGGGAGTAGATCGCTTGATAAGACGCTGGATGTCTGTCAATTCCTTCATTTTTAGGCGCTGAAGCAGTGAGTCTAAGACAGACGACTGTGAGTTCCCTTTCGGAACCTCACCTCGAACCAAGCTTGGGACAAAAGACTTAGGATTACTGAAGGGTTTCTGGCACTTTCTGACAAGAAGCCCATGTTGAACCAGAAGCGAAGCCAAAGATGAAGAATAACACCCCATGATCATTGCGTAACATGCCAAGAGATCCTTTTCCTTCATCAAAACTACACCAAGAAGAGTATGTCTTGGTCTATCACGACCCATGCACATACCTCCACTAATTACAGATAGTGGCAACTTAAAATAGAGATAGCAACATCCCAACGTCATGGCCCACCAACCAACAGCACGCCATCCCCTTACCATGTCTTTTCCTCTTTTTCCTCTGACCGAAATCGCCCATGGAAGATCCTAACCACCAGGGCCTGTGACCCGGTAAGCCACTTGAACACTGCGAGCGTCGATCGGAATGTGGTTTTTGGTCGGGGAAGCCAGTGATTGCTGAAAGGATCCATGGATTTTTCATGGTTCATTGGGTTGGAAACCCATCCTGCGGGCATTGTGGGTTGAAATCGCAGCAAATTGTCTTTGTTTTTGGTGGCCGCTCAGCCTGCACTCTCTTCCACCAAGTGGTTGACAATGGACTTAGCAGGGTGGCAGATGGTTTGTCTTTCAAGGTTTCAACGATGGTCCCGAAACAATTCAAAAAGACAACATGTTGCGTGGAAAGGACCTAATATATTTGGCCCACTGATTCAGATTCCCAAACTACGGATGCCTCGCACTAATTACATCCACTTACCAATAACTACAATGAAAGTCATCTTACAGGATGGTGCCCCCCAGTTATAAGGTGGTGGGTGTATAACCCCATCTCATTATCATTATAAGATATTATAAGTACACTATTGTTATAACATGTTATAACATATGGGACCACTTGACCTGAAACTCTCCCGAAAACTTTTCGTTTTATCATGGACTCTGGGATGATCTTCATCGCCTCAAGAGTGGCCCATTTTGATTGACCTAACGTGGCTTTTTGGGTCAAGACTAGGCCTCAATAGAAAGTATAGTGACCTCCAAAAAGAGAGAAAAGTCAAATCCTATCATATCTATCTTTTTCTGGGTTACCATAACTGGTTGAAACCAGTCATAAGCTATTAACAAAGCTTTATGAGCCCGGCAGTAAGCCCACCAACAACAAAAATTGAGTTGCAAAAAAAAAAACTTCCCCCGAATATTAAACACCCGAAAGAAACCATGGTTTAGAATACAGGGGATTTACATGTGTATATATATATATATATCTACTTCGGACCATTTAGGGCGTGTTTAATATTAGGACGATGGGATAATTGTGCAGTCTATTCTAGACCCGCTAATTATTTGACATTCACCCAAAGCCACCTGAGTTGACACCTTAACAAAATTGTACACCTTGCCAGATGTACATACATAATTGTCACACTATGTTTGTCCGATATGTTACATACATTTGCATTTGTTACTATGTGATCTGTCCAAAATATTCTTTCAAAAGTAAAGATGATAAATGATGGCTTCTGGAGCCATCATAACATCTTACAAGATTCAAATAAGTCTTCCATTTTTAAGTGAACAAGTCCAAGAGTCTGAATTTAGATGTCCAATCCTTGAAGTTACCCTGGTAAACGTTTACATAACTATGGAAAATCATCATTTTTAATGGGAAAATCCACTATAAATGGTCATTTTCAATAGCTATGTTAGTCACTACCAGAGGGTAGCATCTTCGTTGTCCAAGATTTTCTCCCCGAAACGCCGCGCAAAAGCGCCATGCTGGGCTCGCTGGGCTCCCTGACCGACACGTTGGGAAAGTCGAAGACCAAGGAGGGCGAGAGAGACATGGCGAACTCCTTGGAGACCTGGCTGAGGAAATTTCACCACAAAAATTGAAAATGAATCAACAACAGTTGGGATTATATATATATGTATATATATATATTATATATATATATATTTATTTATATATATATACATATATACATATATATATATATACATATATACATATATATATATCTCTGTGTGTGTGCATACAACAAAAATTGAAATCTTACCCGCAAATGTTGGGGTTAATCGGCCAAAATTGGAAGTGAACCAACAGTCATTCGTCTTTTTAAGCACCAAAACTGGAAATGTCACCAGCAAAGAAAAGATAGAATTGAAGCGGCAAATTTTGGACGTGATCACAAAGCAAAGGATCCAATCAACAAGATTTGAATTCCATCAACAAACTTTGGATTTAGCGAAGAACCAGATACAATTCGCACGACGATTGAAGAAAATGAGGACCTGGAAGGAAGCAAATATGTGGCCAAGTGATTTCCAGTATATGGGATGAACCAGTTTCAGACCTTGATTTGGGCGCAACAACTGAGAAAGGTTGCCAGAACTAGGAGGACCTTCCAAAATTCGAGTGTCCCTTGGGAAAAAGATAGAGTCGTCTTGGGACACATTTTGCCCAGAAACATTGTATATGAACACATGGGGGTTGATAAGAATCTTTTGGAGTCGGTTTGGACCAAATTTATGACGCGTGTCGGTCAAGAACGTATCAACTTCGGGCCCTTCAAACGAAGAGTGGCTTTACCAAACGAAAGGAGGTGAAGTGGCAAATCTCACGCTGCCATGTCAAATTCTGTCGCAAATTCTCATGTCCACTGCTTCTGAATCCAGTCTGGATGCCTCACAACCCCTTTTAGGTTCACTCCCCTCTGAAAAAATTCAACAACTCCATTTTCTCGGCACACAGAATCTCCCCTTAGTAGAAGATTCTCATCATGAAATGTTATATGAAATTGTCATTCCTGAAATGGTCATTTCCAGCCATCTACCTTTTGCATATCTGTTGCGGCAAATTCGGAAAAATTCCAGTTCCGCCATCGTCCACCTCCGTCACGAGCTGCACAGAAGACAAACCTGGGTTGATCAAAGAATCCAAAGGGATGTATTATTAGTGTATACATCTGTAGATTGATGTTGTTTATTGATTGCAATTCTATATCTCTAATACTCTCTAATATTCTCTCATCATTTACATATGGAGATATATTACACTATATTACACATGTATTTATAGGATGTGATGTTATGGATATGTGGTAGAGTTGAAACCAACATGGGCTTCGGGATCTATTCTTTCAAGATATATCAGATACATCTGTAATTGGTTGCACTTCAGTCTCATGATCGCCTTCATCCCTGGCAAGTCCAATTTCTTGGGCTTCCAACTGTCCATACCTGCTTCCATTAGAGGACTGTCGGCCTTAGTGGATGCAGAGAGATCCTCCAACAGTTGCCTAGCTGAAACAAAAGCAACATACTTGGCTCAGTTGGGTTCATGTGTTTCAAAGCTGGACACATCTCAATCCCAACCGATTCGGGTAGCTTTTGCAACATGTGGCGGGCACCACCACTAGCTCCGGATCAAACTTGCAGCCATGGTTGGACATGCCACCCATGGTGAATCTCCCAGGCAACAAATGTCTTCTTTTTTTCCGTCAAACAGACAGAGCAAATGACCATCAAACAGGGATTTGTTGCAGCAAATTACCATCAATTTCCCTGTTTAATCAAATGGACAAGTTAATGGCTGACAGTTAGAGGGATTTGAGATCCTGGAGCCCATCCAACGTTGCCGACATGGCGATACCCAAGGAATCCCCGAAAATCAAAAATCACATGGATATAAATTAGATAAAAATGAGTGTCCATCCCCTCAAATATGGCATTTTATCTATTGTAAACCCCTCAAAGGTATAGGATTCCTAAATTTAGACGACCTTTTCCTTCCAAGAGATCAAAGATCATGAAGCCAAGTGAAACATTGGTAACTTCTCCATGCGATCAGATATAAACCAATCGTAACCTCTTCGTGACAACACGTAAATCTTGAACATTTAGATGTCTAGAACTCGGTACAGGAAAAAATGGTGGTCAAATTTAGGTGTGTCCAGAAATACAGTAAGGGATAGTAATGTCCCATCGATCAATGGGAAAATTGAAGTTTTTAACTGCTGAATGTTTGGTTTTCAAAACAGAAACTCAAACTCTCAAACCACCTCCCTAAAACACAGCATAAAAGGTTACGAAACCACTGGTTGTTGCCACGTTTTTTTCTCCGACAGATCGGCACGGCCACAAGGCCGAATCTTCCCAACCACCAGGCAGCCAACGCTGATTTCGTCGTCCGCGGCAATCACATCCTTGACCTAAGTTTGGGCGATGCAGGTGCTGGAATTTTGTGGAGGTGCCGCCCCGTTGGAATTCAGCAATGCTAAAGAGTTGGGATTTTAAAATCATTAAAAAAGAATACGGGATTTTAAGGAAATTAAATATATATATATATTTCATAAAAGAAATGATGTGTAGCAAAATCAATCCGTCAGTGGATTGATTTTGTCCGGCAAATCTGAAACCGCACTGCACTCACCGCAAAAAGTGTTTGGGTGGGTTTCGCAAATGTTCCCTTCAACATCTTTTGGGCAGTTACAAACTCCAGTGTAAATCCCAACTTAAGTCCCCATGTTTTGTCAAACACCACCACCATGGTTGGTGGTTTGAACCTACCCCTCTGAAAAATATGAACATCAGTTGGGATGATGACTTATTCCCAACTGTTTCTGGAAAGTCATATCATCCATTCCATGGTTCCAGTCACCATCAACCAGTCCATTTATAGCAAAAAAGACAAGTCGTTTTCTATGGTTATGATATGGTTTCTATGGTTAAACTTTCAATTTTCTATGGTTTAACAATGTTGAACATGGTTAGAAAATCCCCCCATTTTTCCCACCCCCCAGGCGCTCCCCACGATGGCCATGAGCCGCTTCGTGGCCTGCGCGGCATCCAGGCCCTTCTTCTCCGGCACGGCCGCCGAGGCCGCCGCGGCGCCTGGGCATGGGGAAAACTGCGGTTCTGGTGAATTCACCCAGGAAAAATGGCGATGTTCCAAGCACTTGAAGTGGTTTGTTGATATAGAAAATGGGAAGAAAATGGTGAAGCAAAAAGAGATGATTTAACAAAAGATGTTTTTAAAACCCATAGGTAGTTTAACAAAAACGCCAGTTTTGATAGAGTTCAATTTTTGGACTGATTGTAGTTGACCATTATAGATTTCGATGTTCAAATTCAGCAGCCATCCAAATGGAGATTGCGGATGAGAGCCCCACATCATCTGCCGCTTTGAAAAGCACCGCAAGGCCCATTGAAAACGGTCTCAAAAAGTGAATTCAGAATGGGGTTCTTCAAACTAAAAAGTCAAGAAAAATGTTAACCAAACAAGAATTACTTTATATATATATATATATGTATACATATAATCCAAATCTTACCTCACAGGGTGAAGCCTCAATGCTGGTGCCGGCCTGCAGCTTGCTGGGCCTCCGGCCTTGGTGAAAGAGAGAAATTTGGAGCCAACAAAATTGGGATCGTAAGAGAAATTGACCATATGGAGATTTCCTAAGTCATGGGGGTACCCCTAGTTCTCATCTATGTATAGATGGTTTTTCCATTATAAACCATCCATTTTGGATGAAAAAACTTAGGGAGTTCATCGAAAGTCTCTGCGTTCCCACCAGGCACCCGTACGCCGCGGCTTCGGTGGCAATGGCTGCTTGAACGGGAGGAGCCACCACCTCCTTACCTTGGTCAAGCTGCAACGAGGGAATTGACCAACAATAACAATGATGGGTATGGTGTGTGTTTACTAGATGGATAACAATATGGGGTAACTAATATTTGGCCAACAATAACAATGATAGGCCGAAATTCAGTGGTGTGTGTTTTTTGTTTTTTCTAGACTGGTGATTCACCCTTCCAAACATTTTTTGGGTGTTCTTCAAAACGCTGGAGAGGGGAGTATTCACCAACAAAACTAGAATATTGACCGTTCACCATCTAAAAATCCGCCGCCCCCTGCCTAGCCTTGGCGTAGGCGGGGCGGCGCCTGGGATCACCGCAGGTGTGCAGCATCAGCCAAGGCCATCTTCCTGGCTATGTCTGTCGCCTCATTGCCTTTCTCCTGTCCACGTCTGTCACGAAACCATCCCGCGCAGCGCGAAGCACCCCTCTGCAGCCCATTGCCAGCGCCTTGCCAGGTCGAAATAATGCAGTTAGAAGGTTTCAAAACCTGCGCGAAGCACGTTCCACCAGGGCCCGAAACCCTTCCGTGCAGCTTTAGCCTTTGCCAGCGCTTTGCCAGGTCGTATCTTGCATTTCGACGCTTTCCACCCTAGGACACGAAACCCTCCTATGCACCTTTCCCCCTTTGCCTTTGCCTTGCCAGGTCAAAATATTGCATTTAGAGGGTTTCAAAACCTGCGCGAAGCACGTTCGACCAGGGCCCGAAACCCTTCCGTGCAGCTCCTTGCCAGCGCTTTACCAGGTCGAATATTTTTGTTTTTCGCCCTTTGCCTTTGCCTTGCCAGGTCGAAATTCTGCATTTAGATGGTTTCAAAACCTGCGCAAAGCACGTTCCACCAGGGCCCCAAAACAAACCCTCCGTGTAGCTTTAGCCCTTTGCCAGAGCTTTGCCAGGTCGAATATTGCATTTAGACGGGTTTCCACACCTGTGCCAGGCACGTTTCACTAGGACACGAAACCCTCCTGTGCACCTTTCGCCCTTTGCCCCTGCCTTGCCAGGTCGAGATTCTGCATTTAAGAGGGTTTCAAAACCTGCGCGAAGCACGTTCCACCAGGGCCCGAAACCCTTCCGTGCAACTTTAGCCCACCTTGCCAGCGCTTTGCCATCGCCCTTAGCCCTTGCCTTGCCAGGTCGAAATACTGCATTTAGAGGGTTTCAAAACCTGCGCGAAGCACGTTCCACCAGGGCCCCAAAACCCTCCGTGCAGCTTTAGCCCTTTGCCAGCGCTTTGCCAGGTCGAATATTGCATTTAGACGGTTTCCACACCTGCGCCAGGCACGTTTCACTAGGACACGAAACCCTCCTGTGCACCTTTCGCCCTTTGCCCCTGCCTTGCCAGGTCGAAATTCTGCATTTCGCCCTTTGCCCTTGCCTTGCCAGGTCGAAATTCTGCATTTAGAGGGTTTCAAAAACTGCGCGAAGCCCCAAAACCCTCCGTGCAGCTTTAGCCCTTTGCCAGCGCTTTGCCAGATCGAATATTGCATTTAGACGGTTTCCACACCTGCACCAGGCAAATTTCACTAGGACACGAAACCCTCCTGTGCACCTTTCGCCCTTTGCCCCTGCCTTGCCAGGTCGAAATTCTGCATTTAGAGAGGGTTTCAAAACCTGCGCGAAGCACGTTCCACCAGGGCCCCAAACCCTTCCGGGCAGCTTTAGCCCCTTGCCAGCGCTTTGCCCTTTGCCCTTGCCTTGCCAGGTCGAAATACTGCATTTAGAGGGTTTCAAAACCTGCGCGAAGCACGTTCCACCAGGGCCCCAAAACCCTCCGTGCAGCGTTGGCCCTTTGCCAGCGCTTTGCCAGGTCGAATATTGCATTTAGACGGTTTCCACGCCCGTGCCAGGCACGTTTCACTAGGACACGAGACCCTCCTGTGCACCTTTCGCCCTTTGCCCCTGCCTTGCCAGGTCGGGATTCTGCATTTAAGAGGGTTTCAAAACCTGCGCGAAGCACGTTCCACCAGGGCCCGAAACCCTTCCGTGCAACTTTAGCCCACCTTGCCAGCGCTTTGCCATCGCCCTTAGCCCTTGCCTTGCCAGGTCGAAATACTGCATTTGGAGGGTTTCAAAACCTGCGCGAAGCACGTTCCACCAGGGCCCCAAAACCCTCCGTGCAGCTTTAGCCCTTTGCCAGCGCTTTGCCAGACGGTTTCCACACCTGCGCCAGGCAAATTTCACTAGGACACGAAACCCTCCTGTGCACCTTTCGCCCTTTGCCCCTGCCTTGCCAAGTCGAAATTCTGCATTTAGAGGATTTCAAAACCTGCGCGAAGCACGTTCCACCAGGGCCCCAAACCCTTCCGCAGCGCTTTGCCATCGCCCTTTGCCCTTGCCTTGCCAGGTCGAAATACTGCATTTAGAGGGTTTCAAAACCTGCGCGAAGCACGTTCCACCAGGGCCCCAAAACCCTCCGTGCAGCTTTAGCCCTTTGCCAGCGCTTTGCCAGGTCGAATATTGCATTTAGACGGTTTCCAACACCTGCGCCAAGGCACTTTTCACTATGCTCATTTTAGAGGGTTTCAAAACCTGCGCGACGCGCGTTCCATCACCAGGGCCCGAAACTCTGAGGGTTTCAAAACCTGCGCGAAGCACGTTCCACCAGGGCCCCAAAACCCTCCGTGCAGCTTTAGCCCTTTGCCAGCGCTTTGCCAGGTCGAATATTGCATTTAGACGGTTTCCACCCCTAGGAGGCACGTTTCACTAGGACAGGAAACCCTCCTGTGCACCTTTCACCCTTTGCCATTGCCTTGCCAGGTCGAAATACTGCATTTAGAGAGGGTTTCAAAGCCTGCGCGAAGCACGTTCCACCAGGGCCCCAAACCCTTCCGTGCAGCTTTAGCCCCTTGCCAGCGCTTTGCCATCGCCCTTTGCCCTTGCCTTGCCAAGTCGAAATACTGCATTTAGAGGATTTCAAAACCTGTGCGAAGCACGTTCCATGAGGGCCCCAAAACCCTCCGTGCAGCTTTATAGCCCTTTGCCAGCGCTTTGCCAGGTCGAATATTGCGTTTAGACGGTTTCCACACCTGCGCCAGGCACGTTTCACTAGGACACGAAACCCTCCTGTGCACCTTTCGCCCTTTGCCGCTGCCTTGCCAGGTCGAAATTCTGCATTTAGAGGGTTTCAAAACCTGCGCGAAGCACGTTCCACCAGGGCCCCAAACCCTTCCGTGCCAGCGCTTTGCCATCGCCCTTTGCCCTTGCCTTGCCAAGTCGAAATACTGCATTTAGAGGGTTTCAAAACCTGCGCGAAGCACGTTCCACCAGGGCCCTAAAACCCTCCGTGCAGCTTTAGCCCTTTGCCAGCGCTTTGCCAGGTCGAATATTGCATTTTTGCGGTGTCTTTTTCTGGCCGCCCATTCTATTGAGCGTTGACAGAAGGAATGACTGACTACAGTGGAGTGTTTCTAAGACATGGGACTGGGATAGTTTGAAAACTTGTTTACCTCAGGGCCTCAGGGTCGCAGATAGGATGACCATCAAAAATATGATTCCAGGATAGCAGGTGGCATGGCTACAGGAAGACTGGTGGCTTGAGAAAAATTCATCAACGGATTAGAAGAGAGGTGCTTCCAGAATAGGAAGTAGAATGGTTAAAAGAACAGAGGTGTTTCCAGAACAGGAAACAGAATGTTTAAGAGAACAGAGATGCTTCCAGAATAGGAAACAGAACGGTTACAAGAACAGGGGTGCTTCCAGCATAGTAAATAGAATGGTTGCAAGAATGGTGCAGCAAATGGTTAAAAATATTTTGTCATACTAGCCCTGTAGCTGCAATATTCTCATAACACTATAGTCTATAGTTAGATATCCAAATACTGTTTTAAGTTATGACTCTTACATTTTCTCAGTCATCTGCGATTCCGAAGCCTCAAAAAGGGGGGCGGCGGCACCTGGGCGTTAGCCCATTTATTTAAGGTACCAACAACGGCGATGGTTCAGTAGGTGCATCGGTCAAACGTAAACTACAAATCGGACAATGAAGTCGAGAAATGCCCGTGTTTTTCCACAACGGTGATATTCACGAATACAACACGAGTATTGACCTTTTGGGATTTGTATATATGTATAAAATTGTATGCATACATATATATATACGTGCATATATATATACATATATAATTGCATATGTATTAACCCAACAAGAACAGAACGATTGGTGTGTACGGGTCTGGGTCACGATTTCAAACCCTGGGACCGACACGCAACAAACCCATCATTGACAGCGAAAGAATGCGCGCCTTTTATAGCCAACATCCATCGTCATGTTCAAGGGTCATAAAAATTGACTTGAGTTACTGATTACCCTCTGGTAAACTAACATAACTATGGAAAATCACCATTTTCAATGGGAAAATCCACAATAAATGGTGATTTTCAATAGCTATGTTAGTCATTACCAGAGGGTACTCATTGAGCTACTCATTACTCATTGAGTTCTTCACCAACAAAGGCTGGCGGCTAGTTCATTTGCCACGGCATCTGCAGGTCGAAGCCTCCAAAAAAAACTTCGATATGTCATACTGTTGTAAACCCAATGGGAAATCTCTGACTGAAAAAGGTTTGTACCAACGACCTGTGGGAACAATAATGGATTATTCATTATTCAGAATTATTCATAAGTATTCATATTCAAAATAGATTATTCATTTACCCTCTGGTGAACTAACATAGCAATGGAAAATCACCATGCTATTCATGGGAAAATCCACTATTTCTATGGCCATTTTCCATAGCTTTTTGTATGTTCACCAGAGGGTAGTAATTCCAAATCATAGACCAGCCACACATGTGGGGCTCCGTTTCGTGCTCCCCCTGGGTTCCCATGCTCTTCTTCTCCGCTTTCTCGATGCGTTCCAGGCAGCTCTTGGCTTGCCCCTCCGCCTGGCGAATGTTGAGATTGGAATCGTTCCAGTCGCATCATTTCTTGAGATTCCTCATGAAAATCATCAAAATCATCAAATTGTGTGGATCACAAGATCATACAAACCATATCCAACCATATCCAGCTTCCAACTTCCAACCATTTTTGCAACTGCGGCGCCTGGCGATCGTGTAAGCCACTGGCCTGTTTGATGGCCTGATCCGCCACCTCCTTGGCCTGGCATCAAAAAAATCACCCCATTTTTCGACCCACAAAAAGGTGGGAAAAGGTGGGAAAATTCACCGGAAAAATGGCATGTTGGTGATTTTTGATGGAAAAAATTGGAATGTTTCTGATGTTTCATGGCAAAATCTTCCGGAAAAATGCTGGAAATGCGATGTTTGTGATGTTTGATGGAGAAATCTTCCGGAAAATGCGGATGCAACTTTTGCTGATTGGAGATAGTTGAAGGGGATTAAAACAACGATATTTTGGAATCGAAGCAACAAATATGGTGGATTGAAGTGACGAAACTTGAATAATTATGTTGCTGATAGAAATGGTTGATGGGGATTTAGTCACCAAAAAAAAATACTGGATTTTATATGATTTTATCTCAAATTTGTATAATACAACCACAAGGGATTTGCAGATACTGAAACTCATCACTTGTAGGTAGTTCAAAACTCGTCTCGAAATGGGCAGGTGAGGTTGCCCGAGGAGAGTTGGGCGACTATCCACTTTCGAGGGAAAAGTCAAAGACGTGGCCCCAAGCCATGCACAAAAATGGGGAGGTCACCAACAAGTCTTCAGCATCTTGGGGAGTTTCGAAATCTGAGGTGAAATCTGATGAATCCACAAAATGCCTGTTTTTTAAGGCACAGGGCACATCATCCACACAATGGGTCTTTCCCCAAATGCAGGACCCCATCCCTGGCACCTCATCGTAATGCTTCAAACCTGCAGCACTCGGTGCACTGATCAAAAATCACCGCAACTCTTGACACCATTGGAATATTGGTCATTCACAAAATGGATGGATCAAAGTCGTGAATTCCCAAAACAGCCCAAACCTATGGTGATTTCAATACTGATATGGTCTAGTTTGGGATGATTTGAGGGCATCCCCATTGTAGGAAACGTGAATTTTTGCCACCATCTATTTGCACGCTAAAGACAACTGAAAAACTTTGTCTGTGTCTTTGTTCTCTTCAATTCATTGAGTGCCTGATTGAAACTCATCCACTTTCAATACAGAAATCTTCCAAAAATCTTCCAACATCTTCCAACAAAATAAAAAATCGATTTCTTAGTCCACCCAGTTCCACCCATCTTATAAATATTGTGTGTCTATACATGTGTATATATATATAACATATGTATTATATACAGAGGCATTTATTCCCAATAGCTCCCTCTGGATCGCTGGTTCCAGCTCCGGATCCGTACCTGCCAGGCAATCAGCTGCCAGGACCTTGCACTGCACCATGGCACCTCGGGGGAGCTGGTGGTCAGGCCACGGCCGGTCAGGCCGGTCAGGCCCCCTGGAGAGCTAAGTTGACTTAAATCTTGGCCAACCAAGGTTTTATGGGGAAAAAAACCATAGTTTATGGGTTTATATAACCAACTTATAGCTAGGGCAGCGTTTTTGGCCTCACCATGTAGGAAAATGTGTGGGATCTGACCGGAAAAATGAAGAGTTTCATCAAGATTGATGAGGAGTTTGATCAGCAACAAAAATATGGACTTTGAGGGAAAAGAAAGGAAGATATTGATCAAAAAATACTTCAATCAACAGAAATCAGTGGGAGTTAACCCACGAAAAGCGTGATAGGAAAAACATTTCTTAGGTGCCCCTGCTGCTTGGGAAAGGATGGCTCCAACATGCTCTGAACAAAAAATGTCCTTGCGCAGGGGTCCATTGGGCATACTATCTATCATCATAATTGGGATGAGGGGTGACCGCTCTATGAATTCAATAACCATTGGAGCTTTGAACCTTCCATGTGCTCAACCAACAAAACCAAACCTTCTTTCCCCTAGGACAGAGTTTCATTTTTCATGAGGAGTAAATCTCTTCCAATTGAGCAAAGCTCAAAATCCTCTGTCATTCTCATTATACATATCATACTGGTTGGTTAAGAATGGGATGATGATACCACCTAGTATTCTTCCAGGAAAGATCAGGAAAGTATATTTAGAACTCCCAAACCAAACAGTGATCCACCCGCAAAGCTCAAAAGCTGGGCCCACCCAACTGCCGGATTGGATGCTTTCGAAGCACTTCTCAGCATCAACCACCACCTCAGTCCAGGGTAAAGCCCAGAAAGTCCTGGGGAAAACTCTCAAGATCTGTATCCTGGGACGGGATGGAAAAAGAAATGATGAGGTCATCAACATGCTGAATGGACTCTGATACTTCAAGATGCACAGCCCAGGCCTCTTTGTGGCTGATGACCCCGGCTATGGGGGGTTGGGTTATAGGACCTAGTCCAACTACAACTGGCGTTATACCAAGTCACACCGGCTGTGACTTAGAAGACCCTCACCAGTTTAACTCATCGTGGGAGCAACCAACGCGCGCGTTGGAAAATCCAATGGGCTGATTATGGCCCAGTATCACAATTCCTCCATCGCGGCGAAACACACTGAGCCATTTACAAACCATTCACCAAGTTTGCGGCATCCAGATTTGATTGACTGGAGTTAAGATCCTGATTTTGCTGGTTCGTTACCGAATTTGCTCGTTACTGTCACACCATAGATGTTAATGTTTAACATGTTAAAACATGCGTGCGGTTTAAATTCCCTCTTAATTCCCAAGTTCACTTTAAACAAAAAAAAATACCCATCATTCACCAAGCATAAGCTTTTCCACTTTACCCCAAGGTTTTTCTGAAACCGAAAACTCTCCACGTTTTTTCAGGTTCAACCAGCTAGAACCAGCACCGTTCCACCTGAGATCCCCCAACTCTCAGGGCCTCTTCCAACCTGCCGCGGAAGCCTAGGACCTGCGCGCGCCAGAACAAGGCGCCCGCACCTCGGAGGACGGGGAGGACGGGGATCGAAGGTGGGTAATCCGGGAGTGTCATCCATTCATCGGGATAGTCCATAGGTGTATAGTCATCAAGATGAATGGATATACATAGAGTCATTCAATGTCATTCATCCATTGGGATATACAGGATATACATATAGACATCAAGATGTTAGACACTTTTTGACTTGTCTAAGGATGTTGCATATATGAAAAGTGGCTTTACTTCATGTGGTTATCTTCATTTCATAACTTTCATGCACATCCCATCCAAGTGAGTTCCAACCACCAACGAATCTCTCGCCAAGGGACGGAGCTGTTTGCTACCCAGATGTCGACCTGACGGAAAATGGTGGCCGGCCGTGGGAAATCATGTCTGATAGGTTTTTTGGGGGATGAATAGTTCTCATGGGAAATCATTGTCTGATGGTTCTCTGATTTTCTGATGCTTCTCACAGTGAATTGCTGGATTTTCGGATTACCGATTTCTCCTTTCAAAAAAGCTGCAGCCACGGAGTATGTCGGTCACTGCGCATTTGCAGAACAAGGTTCATCCAATGATCCTTCCGATCATTTACGCCATGATAGGATGATGTCTGTTTTCCTTTGACAAACAGCTGCACCAAAATTTGGTGGCTCTGAAAACCAACTGCACAAACTCTGAAATCCACTGATTGTTTTGCCAAGTTGATGAAAAAATCCGGGCCCTGCCATGTCTTTCCCAACAGGTGCCCCCAACAGGCTGTGATTGCATCGTTCACGGCCCGCATGGCCTCGGGATCCCGAAAACCAGTGCGAATTTCTGGTTTTAGTGGAGGCTCCAAGCAACAAAAATAAGACCTGGTCCATTTGGATAGTTGTTTCATGGGGATTCGATCTGCATCCTGTGGTTTGGCTGGTGAATAGGAATCTTACTCATTCCACCTCTCACTGATCTCCAAAAACCAACCGCAGAATGTACAATGAAAGCAGGCAGAACTAGTTCGCAGTTGTGTGAGATGTCATCTGAAGCACGAAAAGTACTCCCATCCCATCCCACGGTATACCTATTATGGGTTATACAATCCCCAATAAACCAGCTACAAGTATATGGTATAGCCCCCTATGTTAACCCATCAACAGTGGTGTTCTTCATAGCTCATCTCTCCTTCTGCCAGATCTCTGCTGTCTCTCTTCGCCAAATAGAATTGGTCAACTCCATTTGAATCTTCAGTACCAGTTCCCATAGTATATCCATAGTATTAGCAATTATCAGTTGCTAGTTGTTAGTTTGCAGTTACCAGTTATCAGCCATTATGATTGGCATTAGTTCTATTAGCAATTCTTTTAGTTATAAGTTATCACTGAAAAATAGAACTAATATCACTATCTAAAATAGTTTTATTAGCCATATTATCACTGAAAAAGACAAAAAAAAAATCGGCTCCCAGAGTCCCCTTTTCCATTGGGCTCCCCGGGCCCTCTCCGCTGAGGCGCGGTAGGTGGATGAGGCCAGGGCCTGGCTGAAATGGTTTCAACAGGAAACCAACGGGTTTTGCTGGTTTTGTGGTACCCCAACTTCCAGGAAAACCCGACAGGCATTACTAAAAATCATGTTTTTAGGAAGTAAAAAAAAAACTAAAATCAGGAAACCCCATAGTTTTTCCATTTTGCAGGTACTGAAGTGGCGGAGAAAGAAACGACTCAGCTTCTTCCTTCCCAATCCTTTTCCATTTAAAAGCAATGGGAAAGGAAAAGAAACTCGCCAAATCTGCCATCTTCACAAAGAAAAGGCTGCGCATCAAATGTTGATCAAAATGCAGAAAACCCCTTCCCATAGTCCCATAGCCACTCGCAATCAAACATGGCTGGCAGATCCCGACATTTTCGATGATTTTCCCAGCAACCTCCATGGCCACACGGGGATCGAGCCTCTTTGGTCTCACCTTCCGCCTCGTTGCTCATCTTTTTCAGGCACGCCTGGTGATGGCGATCTTTGGGAAAGGACCAAGGCAGGTGAGGTGGTCGTCAGCCAATCATTCCGGACATGAAATAGATAGATGTGGAATTTCAAGATCTTCAATTGTTTTTATTCAATTTTAGTAAATCATTATTGTGAAACCAAAAGCCCAATACTTCATCCCCACCACCACCATTTTTATGAAATTTTAGTAAATTAAAAAGCAACACCATCACCACAATAATGATTTACTAAAACAGGGGAAACAAAAAATGTGAAGCCCAAGACTTCACCACCACCACCACCAGCCAGCGCCTGTGCCAGGTGCACGCAAGCCACCGACTCAGCCGCCTTATCGCCCACTTCCTGGAAGATCTTCTGCGCCTCGGTTTTGGTGGTTTTAAGGTGGATCCCATGCTGATTGAAACCACAAAATTCATGGGGGATCACCTCAACTGGGGAAATGCGGGACTTTCTGAGCCTAAACTTCAGCAGTTACTGGGATGATCACTGAGTCACTGGGGATGGTCCTCCTGGTGGTGAGTGAAGTTCAGCAGAAATTGGGGAAAGAAACTGACAGGAGCTGAAACAAAAGAGTGTGAAGCAACCAACCAACAAAAGATCAAGTTGATAAAGTAATTTGGGACTGAATCGGTTCCCAGCAGCCCTGACACTCTTCTGAATTGGAACAGCGAAATTCATCTCCAACTCCCCACTGCCCAAATAAAGTATTAAACGAAATGTATGAAATTAGTGTAGGTGAATTTATTTAAATGGATTATCTTCAATTTGCATTTTTGGGCGGCCTCTCATAAAGTCATTTTAAAAAAGAAAACAACTTCCCAAAAAGAAAAAACTCCCCCTTACTGTTTCTTAGATTTCCCCATATTGAAAACACATCCCCAACAGCACACCCTCAACCCACCGGTTTTCTGCCTCCAAGCCATGCTTCTCTGCTGCATCGTAATCCTGCCGACGCTGAGTGGCTTAACCCACCGGTCTCAGGCAAAAAGAAATTGGAACTGGGACAAAGAAGCTCAACCATCAAATGGTCGATCGTTCATGGGCTCAAACTTTGGGGAGCTATTCTGCAAGTGCTCACTGCTCACCCTCTCTGAGATGTCAGTTGTTGAACTTGCCTGCTGTTACCCTACGAACCCCAAAAAATTGTGCGCTTATGCACGCCTCAGAAACGGTGGGGTACAATCCCAAAAATTACAGAAGTTGGACATTGGACATGTTCAAAAAGGAGGATGGGCCGATGGGTCAAATAAGTCAAATAGCTCGGATTCATGGATCTTGATCCATCCAAATATGGTATGTATTTTGTGAAACCACCCGAAACCACTGGGGCATCCCGCTGTGCTGCCCAAATGGATTCGCGCCTCAGGTCGCAAAAGTTTGGTGATTTCTTGATGAGATGACTGAGATGATATCCATTTCCTGAGTTTTTCTTAGTGATTTCTTCGTGAAATCAATGGATAGAGCCATCCCTCAACAAGATGATGGAGGGCCACGTTCAACTGGATACACCACGAGGCCATGCTGCATCAAACCAATGGGATGAAGCCTACCATCGCCATGGCTCTTGACCCAATGGCCAATCATTTGTATACGAAGAAATCATTCGAAATTATGGAAATAAATTAAGTGAACTGTGATGTAAATCCATCTACAGTCACCTGTTTTTTTCCGCCTGGCTCAACTGGTCCTTTTATTGGGAGGGGCAATCTGAAGCCTGAAGCAAAATGTCTTCTAAGACATGCTTTCCAAGCATCAGGCTCCGTTTCAAGCTGACTTGAAAGTATTACGGAGATTTGAATAGTTTGAAACGTGAAAATGTTGGTTTGTCCTAAAGTTGTGGATACGGGCTACCGCTTTCATGGCCTTTTTGATGGAAAAAAAAGGATGATTAATATAACCCATCGGATGGAACGGAGTTCCAGGTTTTCAGGTCACATCGGCTGGGCATCCTGACCAATTGCAGTACAGCATCGCCCTCTTCCTGAAAAACACGCACATTTGCAGACCGGCCCCCCCGGTTGATACATCTTAGGTTTAGCCTCGTGATGTGGTCGAAATTGAGTACCCAAACAGTGGATAAGAATGCAGATTAAAACATCAAATGGGGATATGATATGAATAATTGATTATGATTTGCATTGATCATTAGTACTATATAGTACTATATAGTACTATCATTAACAGTATCGTTTTTGTTGTTATGACGTAAATTCAAACCAGAAACCATCTCCAATTTTGGATGGGATCGAGGTGTCCGACATCCCAGCATTGGGAACTTCCGAACTGCCCAGAAAATGGCAATGGACAACTTATCTATGGTAACCAAAAAAGATGATGTCATTAATTTGCCACTCGTTTGGAAGTGGACTTACTTTCTCCATCTTTGTCTGGGTTGCCAAACAAAACAGGGAAGTCAATGGAAAGTCAATGGATCGTCCCAGCTAAGATCACTCAGTTCCCGAGATTTGCACCTTGCGACAGCCAAGGCCCTGTGCAAATTCAGCTGTGGAAAGGAGATCATATCCAAATCGTGTCCATTTTCTGAAGTCACATCTGGTTATGGGTCAAACCCTGGTACCCGGATGGTACCCTAAAGTCATAGCTGGTATAGCTGGAGATTCCCCCAGTCATATGGTCATAGGTAACTTGACCCATCCCAAAATCGCATCAGGTGAGGTCAAATCATGGCTGGGTCAATGGGATTTAGGAATCCTACCCTTTGGTAAACTAACAGTTTGCTATGGAAAATGCCTCATTTATAGATGATTTGCCTCTTCAAAATGCTGATTTTCCACTTCGCTATCTTAAACTACCAGAGGGTAATGGGTAAGTGGTAGAGATCCATTTTTCTAAGCCAATTAGATACGGTAAACAACCCGGTCGGGAGACTTAAGGGTTCGTGAGATGCACATCCACTCAGCTACCCATCTACCGTGTTTTTTTTGTTGGGATCAGCACTGACTCACATTGAAATACCTGGTACCGTAATCTAATATAACCATGAAAAAAGTCTCAACTACACCATGTTTTACATTGATTTACCCATTAAAAAATTGCCATGTTCCGTAGCAAAATGTGAAATTATTGCTTGACATGTCCAGTGTATTCCCACTATATGCCCATCATATCCCGGTTTTTCCCATGGATTTTTGTTGGTAAAATATGGTACAGTCCCTTATCCATCAGGGTCTCAAGAAAAATTCCCACCTCAACGGCCGCGCCTTCCAAATGGCCCGGCGATCCTTGGCGGCCGACGCCGCTTCGTCAAAGTTCTCCTTGGCCAACTGAGCCTGGAGCCGAGGATGGAGGTGTCCATCCTAACGGGGTACCCCAAATCCTTCAAAATTCAACCGTTTTAGTATTGAAACCCATCTTTTGGAGGATCCGTCTAGGAAACCACCATATAGTTGGAGATAATTTCATGATATAAATGTATTGGACAGGTATAGTGATTATGTGTGTGTGTGTGCGTATGCGTATATATATAATATATCAAACAACTTTGTGTTTTGCTGAAGTACAACTATGGAGATGTTTCTATGGTATACTTGTTGTAGTGTAGTTAAATCACTATTAAAAGATAAAAAAAAAACAATGTCCTTGAACAACCATTGAACACTCCTTAAATATCCTCAATATGATCTGGAACCATTTATAACCAACAATCATGGGGGTTATCGCAAGGGGATACAATAATTATGTAGCAGTTCTAATAGTTTCAAAACTGCCGTGGACTAACTGCCAGTTATAAGTGTTTTCCAGGAAAAAAATATAGGGATCATGGGTTCCAAGCATACCATTCAGTTCCGAATTCGGATTTTTTTCGAAATGGAGCCTCCACCATGATCGAGTGATGGTGAAGGAACGAAGTGTGGAGGGCACGGGGCATGCAACTACATATATATCTATATATATATGTATCTGTGTGTGTGTGCGCACATGTGTAAAATATGTTTTGCATACATAAACTACCCGGCGCCTGGTTTACCGCGCGTGTGTTTTGGCATTTTCTCAAGAGTCTTTATGATGGCCTTCATGTTTATCTCTTGGTATTTGCCGGACTTTTGAAGCAATCATCATCATGTTTGGTCACAAAATGTGGCTAATTCCATTGTGTTTTATTTTTTCATAATTTTTCGCTTGTATTTGCAGGCTTTTGTGAACGCCAGGAGTAGAAAGAGGCTGTTTCAGGATGCCTTGTTTTTTGATGGATTTGCGTTTCGCCACAGGGAGACAACAAAAAATTCGGACTTTTCGGTTTTCTCTGGCGCAGCACTTTCACTGCATGTTCGCTCGAAGAGTCTCGGCGTGTGCAAGTGCAAGAGACGAGGTCGGTAGCGTAGCATCACGTATGTGTGCAAGTGCAAGAGACGAGGTCGGTAGCGTAGCATCAAGTATGTGTGCTAGTGCCATTGAACGTTATTAGCCCACCCCACCCCACCCCAACCCACCCCACCCCATCGGCCAAAAAAACACAAAAACGCACGTACGGTAAACCAGCCGCCAGCATAAACTATTATAGTGCCTATTTTATAAACACATATACTTTGTAAAAAATGATTTAAATATGAATATATATATATGTGTACATATATTAGTATATTATATATTATATATTATATATTATATATTATACATTATATATTACATATTATATATTATATATTATATATTATATATTGTATATTATATATTATATATTATATATTGTATTATATTATATTATATTATATTATATTATATATATATTGTATACATATCACATGTATATATACATCTATATCATTTACATGTGTGTATATATATATATACGTACATATACCATATATATATATATGAATGTGTATATATATATATATACGTATATATATATATATACGTATATATATATATATGTACATATACCAAATATATATATATATACACACACGTAAATATAAGTATGTACGGATTCAACTGACAAAAATCTGTATAAGACTCTTCTCAACAAAGTGCCAAAGAAACCCTTGAAGCCTAACCCAACACGCCTCCGTGACCAACTGCAGCGCCGCGGATTGTCCTCCGATGTGCTCCTGCTCCTCGTGGCACCAATGACAGTTGAAACCCCAGGTAGCCACGGAATTTTTGATAAACATCGATATCCACATAAATCTATGCTTGTCTATGTGGCTAAGAGTACAGATTTATATACATTTTTGTGAGTATGTTTTTTGGAAATGATCTTTCTTGTTCTGTTGACAGCAAACCCTTGTTTTACTTTGTTTTACCCTTTTCAAGCTAAGTTGAGCTCGCAAACTTCCTGCGGACGAATGTCCATGGTCACAACCATGGCAATCATAGGAGTCCGGGACATGAATTTGCGGGGCTGAAACGGCTGAAACCATGGAAGTGCGCGACTCCTTTTTTTTACAGGTATGGCGGGCCATTTTGGAAGATGAGGTGTGTACCAAGAGCTCGAGCTCGATTAGAATTTCAAAACGAAAAAAAGGTGGTCTCAAGGTACTCTTGGAAGATGAGGTCGGCAAAAAGCGTACGAGACTGTTGTGGGAATTCAATTTCCAAAAAACTGATAGTCTCGGACCAACCCCGGATTTGTGCGCCGACGATTTCACATCCGAAATGGCATCGCTTGATGGTGCGTCCGCGGGATGACGTCACAGCAAGCCGTGAGAGTCTGCACCTGCCACACCAAACCACCGCGCCAACCTACGATTCCAAGCACGCAGTGGCAGGAAAGGGCGAGGCCTGCCACACGAAACTGCTCGTTATAGAGATGGGCTTGACAGAGACGAGTGTTGGACAGAGATAAGTCCCAAGAGACAGCTTTGCTAGAGATTGGTTTGATTGGTTTGGGAGAGACCAATTTGATGGAGATGAGCTTGGTGGAACTAAGTGCGCCAAAAATAATAAGCTTTAGAAATCAGTTTTGCAAGAGAGATAAGTTTGCTTGATACAGTCAATTTGGTATACCTGGCATTGTATCTGACATTCTATCTGACATATCTGACATATTCAGACGTTCTTGTCTATGTAAAATATTCTTCGACACAAATTCTGATATGTAAAATCTGGCGATCTGGCATTTTAACGGTTCAGGTCCGGTGCCCAGAGAGACGGCGAACTTATAGAAATACATATGTGTATTTCCCATATTTCCCATATAAGAACATACATCCACTTATAGAAACGCATATGTCATCCATTAAATATAGACATATGTCCCATTAATTTTCATCCAATATGTTGTCTCAAAACTCACCCAACCCATAGCGTCATAGCTGGTTGATGTTGATCCTCCAGTCAGATGGTACCCTCTGGTAAACCAACAAAAAGTTTTTGAAGCCATGGCCATAGAAATAGTTTATTTACCCGTTAAAAATGATGAATTTCCACCTTTTATAGTTGATTTACCTATTAAAAGTGATTTATAAATGTGGCAAATCATCTATAAATGAGGCATTTTCCATAGTTTTTTGTATGTTTACCAGAGGGTAAAATTCATAACTTAACCCATCACCCATCCCTCAGGGCATCTGTGTTCCAGCCCAGTTCCTCGAAGATGTCATGGGCCTCTGCTGCCACGCTCAACATCTCCTCGGCGCCTCAACGTAGGGATGGATTGAACTTATGGGAATTGCCAGTGGGGTGCCATAGTCATGGGGGTACCACAATAGCTGGATGGTTTATAATATGGAAAATCTTACAATAAAATGGATTTGGAGGTACCCCTGGTTAAGTGGGATAAGTGGGATAAGTAGGGTTAAAATAACATAGAATTTGTTTAAAAAAAGTGGATGCTTTAGGGTACTCCCATTTTGGGAAACCTCCATTTGGGTCTGTCCAAAAATTCGTGGGCGAAGCGCAATTTATGGAAATCCCCAGGACACTCGGAAAAATTCTGGCGTTGAGTTCTGACATGTTCGGACTCTTCCGGTCTCCGTCGGAAAATGCACATAATGAGGGAGGCAACCCAACTGGTTCTTTCATGGGGTTATGGAAGTTAACATGATACTATCTGAACTACTCTACTGGGTCGATTCTAAGACGAGTTCCAAGCAGCCACCTGCATCAGAGCTCCTAGTGGGTCTAACGTCAAGACTCAAGGAAGGACGGGCTGATGTGTTAGTCATTTTCAGAATGAAACCATCTTCCACCATGCCTTTCTTGAGGGGGTACCCAAAGGAAGAGGATGCATGATTGAATTCAAAATTGCGAACATCTAGTTTTTATCCTGTATCATCGCACATCAATCATCAGTTCCCAGTTTTCTGAACAGTCCCCGTTTTCAGGATAAAAAGTCCAAAACGAACTTCGATATCTTGGATATCTTGGATGTCTTGGATGTTGAACCCAAAATTCCATGGGATTTCCATATGTTGAGTTTAGAAAATGTCCACCCCGCGACGAATCTTGGGCCCTTGGGCTGGTTGGAGCTGAGTCCACGCCCAGGATGGACGCCTCGCGGCGATCCCGGTGCCAGCATGGTGGTGCCAAGTTTCGCCAAAAAATATGGAGATAATATGGATGTAATATAAATATAGTCCATATATCTGTCTTATGTGTATATACAGATATATTTAGTATTTATATATATATATGTATAGATACATACATCTAGGAAAAGTATCCAAATTTTGGGGGCGAATTGGGGAGTATTTAAGATTCTCGGAATGGGATTACTCGGAGAATTCTTCTGGCTGTTCATATCACTTCCCCTTTCATCAAAGCCGCACCTTGTGGACCAAGGCCTTTGCTTCCCCAAGCCTGGAACGAGCGAGGTCGTTTTTTGCCTCCAAATGGATGGATTTAATCACATTTTGTTGGTGAAAGTGGATCCCAACTTTCAAAAATTGTCTCGGTTTTAGGAGGAAATGGCACTACGGTCTTCCCACAGTGATCTAGTGAATCGAGAAAAAATGACTGGGTCCAAATCTGCAAGTCCTTCGAATTGTATTGAATTGTACAGCGCAAGACTGTCACACTCTCGACTTCATTTTCAAGGACTCTTCCCAATCAAGATCTGACACGTGTCTTTTCCATTCCCAAACTCCAACATGTCCCCATAGAAACGTGTCCTTTCAACGATGGCACCAACGGGTCCAACTCTCCTGTACTGAGCTTTCTGATAAAGTTCTCGGGCTTTGGTAGCAGACTTCAATCCCTGTCGGATGGGACGAAGAGGAGCAAAACAGCAATTTCGACTGGAAAAATTTTGGTTATGGGGTTTTATAGTACCCATTTTCAGACTTGCCCATGTTCACTGGATTGCAGGGAAAATCTGGAGACCATGAAATATAGGAGTTTCCTCCATTTTTCCGCAGGTCGTAATGCTTGCAAATTCAGATTTTATCCTTCATCTCCCTTTTGAATACTGGGTCTACTCCCCATAGCTCTCTCATTTCTACCCAATAGTTGCCAAAAAAAAGAATGTGATTGCAAAATCCAGTTGTATCATGTTCTTGGTCATAATATTCTTGGTCATATTTCCCATTACATCATCTATACTATCTATACCCACTTTTCTATCCCCATGAGTTGTTGCATCCCCTTTCTTTACCATCCATGGTTTCTCTTCGCCCGGAGATCGGAGATGGTCCCAGCACCTTCAGCAGGGAGGGTCGGTCCAAGGTGCCACGGGCCAGCAGGGAGAACAACAAACACCTGCAGCTGGGGCAGTTTGGTACCTGAAAAGTGGAATGTGGCCCCCAAGTCATGACAGTTTATCATGGGGAAAAACACGTGTTTAACCCCTCAAAAAAAAAGACTGACAAAAATAAAGAAACAGACCCATATACAAGTTTTTGGTCAAACTTGTCAATTGATTACCATTTTTTAGGATAAAAAAAAAAGTGTTTAGAGGAAGTCATGGCCAGTGAGGCATGTCCAGGCTCTTCAGTCAGGTCACTCAGCGTCGCCCTCCTCCTTCTTGTCCTGCAAATCCTGGCAACTGGGTTTTCCCCAAAGCTGTCATCCTGCAAAACGGGACGATGATGGTGTGTCAAGGCTGCGCAAATTGTTGAAGCTGTCGTTAGAACTAGGCATGGTTATCATGGTTATGATGGATTTTTTTGGATTTTAACATATTTTAACCATAACCATTGCACTATAACCATAACCATTGGAACTTCAAAAAGATGTGTTATCCATGGCTATGGTTATCATGGTGTACTTCAACCTCCATTGGACCGTCCAGGGCGCCAGGGACCCGCCTCGGCCAGGGCACAGGCGTCTTCGGCCGCCTCCAAGGCGTCCTGACGGCTCTGCAGCTGGACGTTGACCTCCGCATGGAGGTACTGCAAGGTGGTCTCCAGGCGCTTGTCCTGGCGATCATTGGATAATGAACCATGGTATCAACCATTGGATCAACCAATTGAATTATTCATCAACCATTTCAACCGTTTCGTCATATCAGTGAAAAAAGTGAGTTTCCAATGGTTGATGAATTCATTGGTGATGGATCAGTGAAAAAAAAGGCTTATCTTACTTGTGCTAAACGTAGGGAATTTTAGGGAATGATCCACTGGCTAACTATCAATAATTATCCCAGCAACCCCCAGCAACCCATGCATTCCCGACGTTTAGCACCAGTAAGTTATCAATGTTTATTGATTGGTGAAATGGATGAATAATTTCATGGTTTCCACTGATATGGTTGATCATGGTGATGGTGACAAATGATGATTAACGGTGGTTATGGTTATTAATGGAATTCTGTTGGATTCAATCATTGTACATCTCCTGTCATTAATAAGTATATATGTAATATTATATATATATGGTGGATATAATTTAATTGTACCTGCTGATATATCAGATAAAATCTACTTTTGGAAGCGACTATCGTAGTCTAGCCACTAGGCGAAGAAAATGTGTATCTATTGTACTGATATGATATCTCGTATATCCAAAACACCCTTAAAAAAGGTTCGAAATTCAATCCGACTAAAATTAGGATTATTTCATTACTAAACATCCAAAAGTCAAACTACTAAACTGCATCTTTCTTGGCGGTAAATCATAACATGTCTGCAAGGAAAGTCTCAAACTGACCCTCTCCGAGGAGACTTCATCACAGGCCAGGCGTACGCCGATCTCTCTGGCAATATCGATTGCCTGACACTGCTCTGAAAGCTAGGATGACTTCAGCTCAAAAGAAGTCGCCCAGATAGATGGAAAGTTACATTTGCAACAAAATCTATAGCGGCCATCTCAAGTAACAATATACAAACAGTTAAATTATGTTAAATTATCTTGAATTGCGTAATCAACATACACAAAGATAGTCTAGAACTATCTACAACTCATAACATAACCACTGGCGTATATCCATTAAATATCCATTTCTGTTGCACCGCCACAATTTTGGTTGGTCACCTCATCAGTGGCTGTGAGGGCCAGCTCGGGATGATCCCGCTTGAGCTGCGCAGTGGCCACCACCACCAGCCTCGGCGGATGCGAATTTTGTCAGCCTGAAGATGTAGGGATACCAAAAATCTGACAAAAAATCTCAGGAATTTATGGGATTTTAGGTATCAATGGGGTATCCCTAAATCATAGATTTTTGTTTGATCATCCCAAAATCTTAGAAATTCATGGGATTTTAGGATGATCAACGTTAAAGAAATAGCGTTTCCATTGCTGGGACGAGGAAAGTCATCTGAATTTTAGGGTCTCGAATCACCACGATACGTATGATACGTATCTGGTTATGACATTCACAGGGCCAGCCATGGAAAGATCCACCATGCTATTAAGAACGGTAAACTATCTATATTTCGATTAGGGCCATGACGTCCATGGCTATGTTAAATAACCGGAGGGTAGTTAAAAACAAACAAAATAAAAAATCACCAGCCTATTTTTGTGTCCAAACAGGTACCGAAAGCAAAGAACTTGACAAATACCGGGCCCAGCAGGCTGAGCTGGACCCACCCATAGACGTGGGCACGATCACTGACCTGTGGCGAAGGTGACTAAGGGAGGAACAACCCGAAGATGGGGATGTTTGATGTCAACCAAACATGATGTATATATATATACAAGGGCCCAAAAAAGATAGAAATGCAATGCATTGCTACTTTAGTAGGATTCTACTTGTCTATCTTTTTGGGAGGTGCTATAGGGACATATGAAGAAAAACAAAATACCGGGCTGTAAACTAAGAAAACCTCTGCATTCGCCGAGAAATTGTAGGGAAATCGACCCGAAAAACTGATGAGCCACAGGCTAGCCAGCCCTGAAATGTCCCAGAGACTGCAAGCAAATAACATCATATTTCCACATCAAGCCAGCAAAAGCACCCATCCACCTCCATCCCAACTCTTATAAAACGAACCCCACTTCTGTTTATTGGTTGAGTGTCACCAATTTTCACCCATTTAACTATAGACATTATATGTATATACAGTATATCCGCCAGAAATAGAACAGTTAACCATAGTTATCCAACAGTTCACAGGCATTGGTCAAAACACCTGAAGAAGTATCTGTTGGAAATTCTAATTAGTTCTATCCCCTTTATTATTGATGTGAAAAATTGGGACATTTACCAATCCCTCGTCAACCATAGTTCTCCATCAGCAAGTAGTTTGCCATCACCACGTCGGGCACCTTCTTGAGCCGATTCAGACATTCCTCCGCTGCCTTCAAGCCGCGTCGGACCTTCTTCACCTTAGGCATTGGAAAAATACCAAGGATGAAGCAACATCATCCAGTTTCACACCAGATTACCCCGGTTCATTGGGAAAGAATAGATATTCATATCCATTATCCATGAGTTTATCCAGTTTCATTATCCCTATGAATTTCACACCAGATATTATTACCATGGACATTCACGGAGCAGGCACTGCCGGTGAGGAAACCGAGGTTCCCCACTCCTGCCAGCGCCTCTACCAGCAACAGGCATGACCGCGCCTGAACAAAAAGCGGCCTTAACAAAAACGTGTTTTGTTTTTGAAAATTCTCCAAAAACGAAGAAAAATCGCAACTCTCATCGGTTCTTAAGGCTTTCGTAAGTGATATCTAAAATCTTCAAAAATGGCAACTGGTGTGTTTTTGTTGGCGGTTTCGGTTTCGTGATATCGACATCTCCTGAGACCCAACAGGAAGCGTTCGAAACTTCGTCCTGGGCCTCCTCTAGTGGAGGCGCTTCAAGTTCCAGGCGCAACGCCAAAGCCTGGAAGATATGGAAGTGTTGGATCTCAACATGGAGACTGATGAAAATCTCTAGAAATTGCCATGGATTTTATGGTGGTTCCTATGGAATCTCTAGAAATTGCCATGATTTTATGGTGGTTCCTTGGTTCATAAAGATTCAAACATTGATGTGTTGAAAACATCTCCCAGTTGGTATCTGGAAAATGGATCATTTTTTGTGGGGTTCAAAAAGATTAAAAAAAACTGATTGTTGAAACATCTGCAGTTTTCGCAAATGTCAAGAATGAAATTGGATTAAAAAATGAACCAAACAACTCTCTGAGGTGAGCATCGAAAATCTTTGAAAAGCGCTGGATCAGGCCTCTTTCGCCATCACAAGCGCCTTGTGAGGTTTCTCCTTGGAAGTCACGTGACATGGAAAGCACCATGCACGTAATGTAGGAAACCATCTACAACCAGTGTAGCTACTCCATTGGCCCGTTGAGGCCCGTTGAACTGAAAGCTGCCTATGAGACCTTCATCCGCGGGATTGAAGGTGATAGGTTTAGGTTGGAAGACTCTGTAATCTTTGAGACAGAGATCACACCAAAGACCATCACGGAATCTGACATGGATTTCTGGTTTGTGGGTCAACTACTACCACAACTCTCAGAAACACATATCTCCGACCAGGTGTGCAGTTCCCACAACCTACATATTGTCGCTTTGTTCTATAGTCACAGAACACACTGTAACAAAATCACAAGCATCATCCATAAATTAAGGTTTCTATCCTCTTCGTCCCCTGGAGGTTTGCTGAAATGGGTGGAAAACACCCCCCAGTTCTCATCCAGCTATTAGATTGAGATTTTCCATATCATCCAGCTATTAGATTGAGATTTTCCATATCATCCATTTTAGATTGGGATTTTCCATGAAATAAACCAAAAAAAACCAACCAGTTTAAAATCATGGAAAACCCCCATGTCCTGTGTGACGCTCCACGACACCAACGTCTCCAACAGGACCACCTCTGCCCTGGCGCGCAGAATTCGCAGGGTAGCATTCCGGGGACTGCCTCCTAGTTGTATGGGATGTATCATAGTACCCTCTGGTAATTTGTTACATAGCTATGGTATAGATGGCCATGGAAATAGTAATGAATTGTACATAGTAAACAGATAGTATGGGTAAACAGATGGTTGGTGGTGCAATAACCATCTTGAAAAATATGAGTTCGTCAATGGGAAGGATTATCCTATGGAAAATAAAAAATATTTGAAACCACCAACCAGATGGGATGTATCATAGTAATTCTGTATGGGTTTTAGTGAAACAAAAATGATAGGGAGAGAGAACAATGATTGTACATAGTCATGTGTTTGTATGGGTTCATCAATATGATCTGTTTGATCCAAAATTCTGAGTCGTGGTGTTTATTATTGGTGTTGGTCATGCATGCTTTTGCTTGTACCATCTGGTTATTTAACATAGCCATGGAAAATCCCTGAACTAAATGGAGGTTTATAGCTGGAAAAAATAATCTACAAATGGGCTATCTATACCATGGCTATGTTAGTCATAACCAGAGGGTAAATCCTATAAATCCAACTTGCATGGCCACCTTGGGTGTGTTGCTTCCCCATGCGCCTCTTGTCCCCAGAGGCCCGAATCAGCTCAAGGGCCTGCAAAGACAAAATGGCTTTGATAACAAAATCCTACAGTGATTATAAAAATGGTATAGGATTTTCTACAATAATGGTATAGATTGTAGGGTTTTCTATCACTGTAGGTAATTTTCCAATCCTACTAATGGTATAGGATTTTCCAATAATGGTATAGATCTACATTTTCTACATTAGTAGGATTGGAAAATTGATTACCATTATTGGAAAATCAACTAAATTGATGGTGTTGATTGGAAAACTTCACGTGACAGGTGTAGAATGGGAACAGAATCCACACCTGTCATGTGGACCTGCTTATCATTGATTATCCCCATCCGACGAATGTGCCCGAATGATAGGAAAAATGTTCAACCCTATAGTAATTCACATGCTTCAGCATTTGGGTAATCACCAATGGGGAATGATTGCGCCCCACCAAACCATGGCTGCATCATGCAGCTCATTGATGATCCAAAGTCTTACGCCATTCAATGCATCTTGCTAAATCATTTGGGGCACAGAAGCACGGATCAGTTTTTGGTGATCCTAAACATCCCATTTTGATCCATGTTAGGCCTCTCAATGAATTGACTGGTAGAAATTTGTGATTCGCAGGGTTTCCAGTGCCCGCAACTTGCCCGCAACGCGCATTTTCGATTGCCTCCAAACCCTTCTTCATCGCCAAGTCGTAGTCCTTGTTTCAGTTCAGCCAGAGAGGCTTCACTAGCGAATGCTTCACACTGGATAGTCTGTCCAACCATCTGATGTGTAATTTTTCAAAATTCAATAGCCACACTCTAAAATTCGACCGAAGTTTCTGGCTTACTGCAGCTCCATTTCCCTAAAATTGGGATAGTCACTGGTAATTCAGCGCTTTGCCATGGAAAATCCTCATGTTGAATAGGTCAATCATCTACATTCATAGTTCATGGGTCCTTTTTCATGGCTATGTTACATTACCGGGGAGTGCATCAATTATGTGGCCATGAACATCAAAGCTATCAAAACTGAAGCCCTCTTAGGATCAAAAGAAAGCAATCGAAACCTCCAAGTCATTCACCTAACCCACCTGCAACTTCTTCCAATTCTCGAAAAAAAAAACGTCAAGAAATCCCTCCGAATATACACAAAACACACTCAAAATATGCAGAAAATATTTTTAAAAAAAAAGCAAGAACGATATGCTGCAAACTATTCCCCCAAACCTTGGCCATGACGTGGGAGGCGGCAATGGCGTGCAGCCTGGGTTGCTCATGGAGAAGCCAATCATCAGGTGCCCAACAACAGGTTCCCGATTTGAAATGGCCATCACTTGGTGAAATCCTCATGTTGGTGAAATGAATCCCTGTTGGGTTGATGATTATAGGGAATTAGTATAGCGACTACCCGGCCTGGTAAACGTTTACATAACGAACTGGAAAGATCCACCATTTTTTTATGGGTAAATCAACTATTTCTATGGCAATTTTTAATAGCTATGTTAATTTACCAGAGGGTATCTACCAACCATTATAATGAAATGACGACCCATCCCCCATCTTGGCATCCCGACGCCAGACCCATCCCCAGCTTCTCGCCCAACCTCCGTGGTTTGTGGCGGAAAGCCTTTGAAAGGGATTATAAAATCATAAGGCATTCCTGATCTCAATGATATCCAATGATATCCATATGGTCCATAGGAATCATTTTACCATATCATTGAATGATATCAATCAGTTTCATGGTATCAACATTCCTAGAATCTTTTGTACTCAATCTTGAAAACATTTCTCACCTGGTGTCTGACCAAATCCATTGTGGAGACTTCTGAAGATTGAACAGCTGGTGGTTGCTGCAACTTTCCATGCAACCATCAGTGGGGAATAGTAAGTGATCTTTGAACATACTTAATTACTCATCGAGTTCAAACAGACCACTTCTCATAGCTGGGTGCATATTAATCTAATATTATATAATTACTTCTCCGCCTTTTATTTGAGGTATAATCAACTGTGGTGAGGTATAATATCATATACGTAGTATAGTTATTTCAAGACGTAAAACTTATACTTACTTTTAATTTGAGAAATTACTTTGCGATATTACTTAAAGTGGAATACTTTAAGATATATATTAATATACCATTTTAGGTATTACCACTTTAGGTATTCTCAACTGTGGAGATCACTAGGCCACCAGGCGAAGTGAACATCTCCAATGCCTCCGTGGCCGCCTGGAGACTTTGCCGTGCAATGGGGCAGAACCCAAGAGTTGGGGGGGTGAACAATCCGGAAGATGTCATTTATGGGGACTTCAACTATACTCAGAAGATGGAACCCAAGAATTTAAGTGACTGGAAACGGAAGATCAGGAACATTCAGGAACCCCCAACTCTTTTGGGAACAACAAAACCAATCCATTGGTTCATATTCATAGACGTAGCCTCTCAAATGGCTTGTCAAAATTGTGGTGCTACCAAAATTTGACGAAGCTAATAACTTCATAAAACCATGAAATTGGACCACCACAATTGGATTATTGCTGAGAAAACTTGAAGAATCAGTCAATCTATGGTCCCTCCAGGGCTGTCAGAAATTTTGACCCAGACGGCCTGGAAAGCTGATTTCGGAGAAGCTCCTGAGGGGCAGGATATTCGATTCGCAAAGGTTGGTGGAATTGAAGTGATATTGTTACTGAGAATGATGATTCTTACTGCTATACTTGGTGGCCTGTGAAAATTGCAACCACAACATGTTCTGAGATATGTCAAGAGTTGGAATATAGACAGATAGAATCAACAAGAACGGCATGCCAAAAGCAGACGGTTTTGGATTTTGGGGGACACTGGCTTATAAAGTTTAGTAAGCGCTGGATTGACACACAAAACAGAAAAACCAAATCCGTCGATTCAATGGATTGGTGGCACCTTTCGACCTAGCACTTCTGCTGGAACCCTCAGGGGATGATGGGGGGATCTTGCAAAATGCTCAGTTGATTTGGAAACAGCCATCTGTGACTAACATCCTGCAAAACAGGACGTCCAGTTGCCACGGCTTTTCTCGGCTGTATTATTTGTTACCCCAGCCAATCTTCCCACAGCCAACCACAAGGGTGTCTCTTCAGCCCATTCTGAACACCAAACACTCTGACAATCATCTTCCACCCCGGACGAAAAAAGAACTCCGGGCAGTGCTTTCCAAGTTCGAATCATTGAAAAACATAGAAAAAATCGTTACGCCTTTTATTCTTCCGCCGCCTTTGGACAGAAGCAGGGAGATCTCCAATTTGGTCATCCTCGGCCGGGTACCCCTTAAGGTACCCCGAAGTTGATGGCTGATCATCATTTTCCGAAATTGACACACAAAGGGGGTCTCCTGAGATCTTTGGACAAATCCATACCACTCTTCAGTGATATCACACGGCACTAGAAGTGTATCTTTGGGGCATCTTTGATGCTGCTGCTTGGATCAACCAACAGGATAGTGTTTCAACCCTAAGTGAGTTCTGCTATCGCATCCAAGTGGGTGATGTACTCAGTTCTACCCGCAACTTTCCAGGCCGTTTCGGCTCCCCCATTCCCTCCTGTGATCAAAGCTTAGAACGGAAAAGTAATGAAAAGTACTCATTTCCTGGAGGCTCCACTTGGGAGTGCAGTTCCATCTATAAGTGGATAGAGAACATTATGTGACATATAGCATTATATAATCATGTTATACATAACCATGTTATACATTATTATTATTATTATTACTATAATTATTATTGTTATTATTCATGATTGTACTATATTATACCCCAGTTATAAAGGCAAGCACAGCAACATCCCTCCCCCGAACTCCCTGCATCTGAAGTTGACCCAGGGACGCTTGGAGTCTGCTGTCGCCGATCGACTGGAAGAGCTGGAACGCCTGGTGGATGGCATCAAAACCGCCGTTCCGCATCCCCGACTCCCCGAGCTTCCTAGAAGTCTGAAAACACCTTGACACCAAAAAAATGTTGACAAAAAAAAACAGAAAAAAAAGACCCAAAAAGTTGGAAAACACATCCAGATTTTCCAAGTCCAACCTAAACCCCCGACTCCCAGCGGCAGCGGCCTCATTGCCAGCCTCGAGAGCCTTGTCCCTAGTGGCTCTGCTGGGCACCCAGCCTGGATCATTTGGAGAATATGTTGGGGATTTTTCTGGGAAAAAATGTTGGGACACATTCTTGGGGGAAAACTAAAAAGATGCAAAAAAAATGATAGCAAATGATTCCAAGCGCATGTGTTGCGACGCGGAGTTTGACGAAGGAGTGTTCAAGTTGTCTTGTGGTGGATTGTTTTCAGATTTTTGTTGGGTGGATGTTCCTTTTTGTCTCAGTCTTACTCTTAACTTATCATGGACTCAGAAAATCGGGACGTCCGAGTTTGGGGACCTTTGAAGTGGGAAAATATGCCCAGGCCATAGGCTACAGCTATCACCTCAAGGAACAGCTCCAAGCTCTCAACCCCACCTGTGGCAGCCGTGCCGAAGGACAAGATGTCCAGGAGACCCAGTTGCAGAACCGCCTGCCAGGGTCAGGGTAAGGCATCCAATGACTTGACCCAAGAATTCCTGGTGAATGGCCCCCAATTCCCATGGGCATCATCTGTTTTTTCCGTTGAAATTGCCATAGATGGTGGTAAAATGCCCCTTTTTTCAGAGAAACCCATCCAAAATTCCATGATCCATGGGTGAAATGATCCCCTACTTTGGCTGGTTAAATGCCCTCAAGATCCCAGGCTGACAAGGTTTGGTCGCCCCACTCCTCTCCACACCTGGGCCGTTTGGTCGTTGGAGCTCTTGGCTTTCTCAAAGTCCTGGAAGCCGCTCTGCAAGACATCAATGGCTTCGGCAATATCCAGTGCTTCTGGGGGTTATTCATCTATTATGGCTCTTAAATGTTATTAATGGTTATTAAACAAACACTCATCATCACAAGCGCAATGCTTTGTCAAAGTCTTTGTTGATGGGGGTAATGGTTGGTTTTCTTTTAATGCTGTTTCCTGAAGGAATTTCTGAGTGCTTGCCATCTAAGGGGGGTCAGGTCAACACACGACATGGATCAGACACACCAAATGGTCAAACCCTTCAAACATCCGCAGTGGTGCTCAAACCCTGATTTTTTTCATACAATTGTTTCTGAAAAAATATCTAGACATCTTTAAAAGCCTTTTGAAAAAATGGAAACACCTTCTTGAAAAGCTGCCCGCCCACCTCGGAGAACAGCTCCGCTGGGTTCAGCGCACGTGCATCCTCATCGTCCAGATATGCCTGTGGCAAGAGGCTGAAGCCGGGAATGGGTTCAAAACCATAGACCTAGGATTTCAAGTGAGTTAAACCCATCAAAAATGTGGATTTAACATGATTTAACCAATTGACAATGGAATTTGGAACACCTTTTGGCATTTTTTTGGGTACAGTAGGGACAACAATGTGTCATTCAAATGAAACCCAACCTAATCAACCTACTAAGAGATTGGGTGTTCATGAGTCCGACTTTGATGGTAATGAATCAACCATCCAATTTGGGGTGCCAATGATTTTGATGCCTGTGATGCACCTGGCGATATTCGAATGCACAAGATTCCAAAATGCACATCGGAAGATAAAAATGTCGCCCTTTGGATCTTCGAATCTCTGGGGAATCTCGTGCAACTCTTCCCTTCAGACATCGCTGACCTGAACCTGCTGCGCTTTCGCCAGCACTCGCAGACTTTCGGCGGAGCCCACTGCATCACCTGCCAGGGCGAACCCACGAAACAAATGAGTTGACCAACAAAAATGAAGGTCTGCTCCAAGAAATCTACAAAAATTGGATTTAGCCAAAACAAAATGAAGATTTACTGCAAGAGAAAATGTGCCTCAACATGCTTTTCTAAGTAGACATGCACGGAATAAAGGTACATGGTTCATCCCTATGATTTCATGGGCTACCCCAGGTACTAAGTGGGTCCCACACATCTATAGCCCTTTTTTTCATTTTGCTGCCCCATTTCCTCAGAAACGTTGGGATTTCATTCAGGGACACTGTTGGGCCTTGATTTCCAGACGTCGCCACTTTGAAACCCGGTCAAAAAAGGCCAGACTCAAACGCATCTGGATGCTGTCACGCTTGGATGATGTGAGATTTGTCAAAATGTCCCAGATTCTGGACACTCAAATTGCCATGGACCTGCCATGGACCTATCTTCCAACAGGTCCCGAGACCCCCGTTGGGACCTGCAGATCTGAAGGCCTTCAAGGCCGCTTCCGCTGCCGTGATGGCACCATCACCCTGCAGTTTGTTCAGGTGACCTTCGGCAGCGATTAGCTGTTTGGCCTCAGATCCATGGCAAATCCTGGGGTTTTCTCATCTTTTTACATGCTTTGATGTCGAGCTTTCGAAAACACGTTGTGTAACTTTTTGGGATTCAAGTGATTTTTTTCGAGTTCATTGATAGAAATTTCAAGTTGCCCACTTCTTCTGTTTCCATTGCCAGGCCCGCACAGCCAACCAAAAAAAGCCGCGGCTGGAAAGAGCTTTTTGTTTTCAACAAAACGCACATCTAGACTGATACGAATTTGTAACAGTTAGGAATTCCTGCAAGATCCATAAATAGATCCTGACATCTCTAGGTTCCTAGAATAAGGATACTAACATTTTACCATTTTACCATTGTTTTTCCCTTGAGAAATGACCCATTTTGGAGCGCAGGAACTGAGTTCCCAACTGCTTCTGATGATTTGCTGGCAAAACCTGGGACAACATGCGACAACCACAACACTTCCATGGGATTCCGACAAACGTGTCGGATATCTTGGTTTTAAAAAAACTGTTGAAGATTGGTACAATGTTGGACCGAACTTCAGATGCAGTGAAACAAAGAAAGCATCCTGAAAAATGTCCATATCTTTCATATCAATGGGTAAAACCACAGTTTTTTGATGGTTCAATCCCCATTCCCGCTGGGTTTATGCAGAAATCTTCGTTGCACTTCTTCATCCAAAATCCATCTCCGAGCTTCTGGCGATTCTCAGCTTCATGCCGTTCAGCAAGCAGAGGAGTTCTGGGAAATTCAAGGCGAGGGAGGCTGGGAAAAAATGGGGGGGTTGTTGGTCAATTGGTCAAGTCATATGGAAATATCCCGGATGTCTTGAATTGACCTGATTGTTGGTGATCACCCCTTAGCTAAGTGGGATGTACATCCAAGTGGCCCCCCAGCCAGGAAAATTTGGTGTTGCATGACCTTGCACATCAGCAAGAATTCCAACAGAGATTATCACAAACAAATCACTTCGGACCCACAGGGGTATGGGTAGAACGCCCATTAAATAGAAGGAAAGCTGTGTGCTGAGTATAACAACCCAATTGTTGGGTCATTTGGTCCTGACCCATTTCCATTTGCTGCTCAACTTGGGGGGAGGCAAAATTGTTGACTGCCCAGGAATGGCCAGACTTTAGTAGGTCCAAACCAATGACCAATAAACCCAAATATGCACATGGCTGAATGTTACTTAGCCACATTTTTCACCTGTACTCTCCAATGTTTAGACGGGTAAACTCACATACATAATCATTGGTATAATATGTAGTGTATATATCCCACGAATTCCATGCTATGTCCATGTTCACATCACTCTTAAGATGGCTTTTGTCTGAAGATTGGGTGCCCATTCCATCAACCGGTTCATCATGAATCACGGCCCTCCATGTCGAAACGCCAATTCCATCGTTCAAAACTGTCGAAACCGTCGTGGTTCACGAAAATCCGCCGACCCCGCTTGCAGCAGGGGGAGCGCGTCAGAGGAGGAATTACCAGCAGCAAGGGCCAACAAGTCATTGCAAGCAGCAAGGGCAAGAAGCAAGAAAACAAGAAAGAAGAAGCAAGAAGCAAGAAACAATTCCGGCAGACCCGGTCCGTCCCTCAGGGCCCTGCTGTTTGGCTGTGGCGCAGGCGCCGTTTTGGGTCAGACAGCTAGGTTTTCTTGTAGGTTCAGAAAGCAACGTTAGGCACTCACGGCCGTGGCCCGCAGGCCCGGTCCGTCCTTCACTGCCATGGTGTTTGAGGCCTGCGACAGGGTCCTTGGACTCGAGCTGACGCCAGGAAACAGCAAGGTTTGAAGCTAGTTTCTAGGCAGTTCAGAAAGCAACGTTTGGCAGTATGGGCTGCCGGCCGCGGGCCCGTTCCGTACTTCACTGCCATGGTGTTTGAGGCCTGCGACAGGGTCCTTGGACCCGAGCTGACGGCAGGAAAAAGCAAGGTTTGAAGCTATAGTTTCTAGGCAGTTCAGAAAGCAACGTTTGGCAGTATGGGCTGCCGGCCGCGGGCCCGATCCGTCCTTCACTGCCATGGTGTTTGAGGCCTGCGACAGGGTCCTTGGACTCGAGCTGACGGCAGGAAACAGCAAGGTTTGAAGCTAGTTTCTAGGCAGTTCAGAAAGCAACGTTTGGCAGTATGGGCTGCCGGCCGCGGGCCCGATCCGTCCTTCACTGCCATGGTGTTTGAGGCCTGCGACAGGGTCCTTGGACCCGAGCTGACGCCAGGAAACAGCAAGGTTTGAAGCTATAGTTTCTAGGCAGTTCAGAAAGCAACGTTTGGCAGTATGGGCTGCCGGCCGCGGGCCCGATCCGTCCTTCACTGCCATGGTGTTTGAGGCCTGACAGGGTCCTTGGACTCGAGCTGACGGCAGGAAACAGCAAAGTTTGAAGCTAGTTTCTAGGCAGTTCAGAAAGCAACGTTTGGCAGTATGGGCTGCCGGCCGCGGGCCCGATCCGTCCTTCACTGCCATGGTGTTTGAGGCCTGCGACAGGGTCCTTGGACTCGGCAGGAAAAAGCAAGGTTTGAAGCTATAGTTTCTAGGCAGTTCAGAAAGCAACGTTTGGCAGTATGGGCTGCCGGCCGCGGGCCCAATCCATCCTTCACTGCCGCGACAGGCAGTTCAGAAAGCAACGTTTGGCAGTATGGGCTGCCGGCCGCGGGCCCGATCCGTCCTTCACTGCCATGGTGTTTGAGGCCTGCGACAGGGTCCTTGGACCCGAGCTGACGCCAGGAAACAGCAAGGTTTGAAGCTATAGTTTCTAGGCAGTTCAGAAAGCAACGTTTGGCAATATGGGCTGCCGGCCGCGGGCCCAATCCGTCCTTCACTGCCGCGACAGGGTCCTTGGACTCGAGCTGACGGCAGGAAACAGCAAGGGTTGAAGCTAGTTTCTAGGCAGTTCAGAAAGCAACGTTTGGCAGTATGGGCTGCCGGCCGCGGGCCCGATCCGTCCTTCACTGCCATGGTGTTTGAGGCCTGCGACAGGTCCTTGGACCCGAGCTGACGGCAGGAAAAAGCAAGGTTTGAAGCTATAGTTTCTAGGCAGTTCAGAAAGCAACGTTTGTGGGCTGCCGGCCGCAGGCCGATCCGTCCTTCACTGCCATGGTGTTTGAGGCCTGCGACAGGGTCCTTGGACCCGAGCTGACGCCAGGAAACAGCAAGGTTTGAAGCTATAGTTTCTAGGCAGTTCAGAAAGCAACGTTTGGCAGTATGGGCTGCCGGCCGCGGGCCCGATCCGTCCTTCACTGCCGCGACAGGGTCCTTGGACTCGAGCTGACGGCAGGAAACAGCAAAGTTTGAAGCTAGTTTCTAGGCAGTTCAGAAAGCAACGTTTGGCAGTATGGGCTGCCGGCCGCGGGCCCGATCCGTCCTTCACTGCCATGGTGTTTGAGGCCTGCGACAGGGTCCTTGGACCCGAGCTGACGGCAGGAAAAAGCAAAGTTTGAAGCTAGTTTGCAAACAGCGAAGTTACACGGTGGGTGCGTATTGGGCTCAAAAACACAGGTGGTGACAACACAGTACTGTTGACTCGGTCACCTCACTTTTTCCTCGAGTAGCACGGATGTGCTAAAAGGGGCTGCGGTCACGTCAAGTGTCTTACATGACATGCCATCTCTACTCCTAGCTAGCTACTTAGTTCTGAACTAGGTGTTTTACGCCTAGCAAGTTGCCACCCTCCTTAGAGTGGACTTGTCGGAGTGAGACGCTACTGGTGAGACGTCCCTACATCCCCAGGAACCGGTCTTCAGCCCGTCTCCATTGTTCGAGTTCCGCTGGAGACATGTGGGCAAACGGATCGCTCTGCTCGATGCTGGCTGCATCGGCTTCGCTCTCCGGTTCCCGGGTCGGCGGATCTGCCCGCTCAGGCGGAGCTGCCCGCTGTTCAGCGGTGCTGCCCGCACTGGCTGGTGCCGCCTCGGACTCACTTGACTCAGAGTCCTGGAGGTCCGACATGCCGTCGGGATGCTCTCCTCGTAGGAGAGACTCTTCTTGGTTGCGCCATTCAATCAACTCCTGTATGGTCATTCTGGCCTCTGCGGCTTCTTGGACCCAACGTTCTTCGTGCCACCTCTCGATCCCTCGAGGAGTAAGTTCCTCAGGAGACCGCGGGGCTACCGCTGGTGTCCGCGGGTTTGCCGCCGGCTCTGACCGCGGGGTTGCCGCTGGCGCTGGATTGGTCAGCGTTAGCTGCTGATTGTTTCTGATGGCAGTCACCCTGAGTCGCAAGGTGATCTGCTGATCTTGGATGTGCAATTGTACCTCATGGCCTGTTTCTTGTGCTACTGGCTCGATTGGACATAACCAGTCCACACAACAAGCGATGAACTGTTGTGCCAGTTTCCATATCAGCACACACGTGCCGATTGCGGCCAAGAAAAACAATGCATACCATTCGTATGGGGACAGGCAGTATGTTGGCTGCCCTGCCACTGCCTGAATTTGGCTCAGGACAACAAGTGCCTTGATGCACCCGACCAGTTGTCCATTTTGCCGATAGGCCGTGGCGGTTCTTCCCGCTCGATCTTGGTCTTTGATCCAACCAACACAAGCTGGCGTAGGAGTCTTCCACGCATGCTGCTTGGTTACGGTTGAGACCTTGACAGAGATCTTCTTGCTCGAAGAGAGCATATCTTCTCCGTCACGAGCTTCATACATGCCTAAACCAGGCATTGCTTGCCTTACTTCCGTTCCACTCTTTGGGTGTTTGGTGAGGAAGTTGGCACAATTCACGGTGCCCTTGACCTTGCCCAAAGCTATCTGCTTGGACTGCAAAGCTCCTTGCACATAGAACTCACAGACTTCTAGGTGTCTGAGCTTGGAACCTGGTCCAATGCGCTTGGAAGCTTGCATTGCCGATGAACTGTCCGTCCATAGGCGGGGCTTACCGCACTGCTGGCCAAAATCTCGGGTGATCAGCTCCTTGAGGAAGATGGCTTCCCGAGCTGCCCTCGAAACTCCCCTGAGCTCAGCGTCCGGCGAACTTGTCGCTGGTAGGCCTGGTTGGGTCTGTGTGCCACACGCGACGATTGCACCACACACAACGGCTATGTAACAGTCGGTGCTTCGCCGTGTTTCTAGGCATCCGGCCCAATCCGAATCGCTATACAATTCGCATGGCCACTCTGAGCTACAGTTGGGATCACAGGTAGTGACTCGGCCAACATGTGGGTGCGACTGCAAGTATGCCGCAAGGGTCTTGACGGCTTGCATGTCACATTTTCGCGGTTGCGACATGTGTCGCGCTGCTTCTTTCACCGCGTACTGGATTTCCCTCCTGTCCAGCGACAGGTAGATCGCTGATCCTACTGCCGAGCGATACAGCTTGGCATCTGCCTCGCCAAGAGGCTCCGTTTCTAAGAGGTTCAGTTGTTTGGAAGGAACCTCACTGCGGTCTCTGGCGGAGATTCCCGCAGCAGCGATGACAGCTTTGATGTGCTTCTCATCTGGTATCGTGATGATAGCATCTTTGGTTCGTACCTTGGTGCGACCCAGGTACTCAACAGCTGTTCCTTCGCTTTCGAGCTCTCCTGCTTGGACCTCACAGTGTTTCGGCATTTCGACTTCAACCAGGTGGTTGACAGCCTCTTCTGGTCCAGCCATACGGATGTCGTCTATGTGGTGAATCAGGATGATCCCTGACTTGTCACAACGGAAGACACATGGATCCTTCTCACCACGAGAGAAAGAATACCGCTGTGGATCAACTTTTGAGCAGAGGATTTCCTCCAACTCATTTCTGTAGACGGATCCGGCTGTCCTTCTGCCGCAGAGGTTTCCATCCAACCTGAAGAAAAGTTCTTTGAACGATTCCTTGTACCAATCCTTCAATTCGGGGCTGAGAGTTTCTAGCCACTCAAGGAAGATGTCGTACCACTCAACTGGTGCACGCATGTAGACATGCTTCCCTTCGCTGGCTCCTCGGTCAGCTCCAATCAAGAAGGCTGCGACGATGTCCAGACTTGGGGCGTAGTAACCCTTTGTCAGAGCATAGACCTCCAGAAGATTGTGCGCTTCTGGGGTCGGAGTTGGAACGAACACGTCCAATCCCTCCTCCTCGGCTGCTGTGTAGCGAGCCTTGACGTCAGCGCATGTGAAACGCGACTTGTATGCTCCTTTGGAACACTTGTCAACCCATTTGTGTGAGAAGATTTGTGAACCTTTTGGGATTTCTTGACGGTGCACGGGTGTGAAGGCACCTCGCTCCCAAAGCTTTTGAAGTTGGACTTTTCGCGCTTTGGTGACCTCCTCTGGGTCGAGCAATTGGTCGACGAAATCCGTCACATTGGCTATCCTTTGCAAAGCCATTGGATTGCTCTTGTCCTCGGAGTTGGCCCATTCTTGGATGTGGGACCATATCTCATGATTTGTTAAATGCTGCAAGATACCTGCTTGCCTGGACTGCTTGGCTTCAGCTTGTCCGGGTGCAAGCGCTGCCTGATCATCCCTTACTCGCTTCCCTCCTTGACCAAGTCCGCTCGGACTCATCGGTTAGTCCGGGAGGCTCTGAAGCGACGATGACCATCCCGCACCTCGGAAGGGCGGAGGCTGCCCGCTCGGCCTTGCTGCCGGCGGAGGATCTGCAGCTTCAGATCTTGCTGGCGTGGTGGGCACGCAGCTGAGTGCGTCGTCGTCGTCCGCGGGGATACCCGCTGGGAAGTCCTCGGCTTGGTCGCCAAGTAGGTCTTCCAGCTGGGCTGCGGCTTGCACGACTAACCCATCCTGGTCAACGTTTTGACCATCTTCTGCCAGTGTCGGATGTTCTTCCTCCGGGGGTTCTGATGCCAGCGCGGTGGGACCCGCTGCGGCTGGCGCTGGGAGTGCCACTGGCTGTGACAGCTCTCTGTTGATCTTGTGCCTCATCCCGTCGCGGGGTTGCCAAGGAATTCCTTTCATGTTGTTCATCAGCTCTTGACTGATCTGCGATTCCTTTGGCAGTCTTCTCACCGATCTCACGGCGATTGCCCCAGACGACGTGCCAAGCACATTGCTGTCGTCTCTGTCCAGCTTACCTAGCCATATGCCTTTGATCCACCTTCGCTGCATCTTGCCCCTCGGGGTCGGTACTTTACCAAGAACTACTTCGCCTAGCATGGCGACTGGGTGTGAGTAGTCGCTGCCAGTTGTCAGGCGGTAGGGCGTGAGCCCATCTTTTCCTCTCACATGGAAACGTGCTATCAGCCATGCCGCGTGGCGCACAAGCCACGGTGTCAAGTTGCTGGACACGTCCAAGGAAGGATACCGCTTCCTGACGTCGAGCCACAAAGCTCGGATTTGGCTTGCTACAAACCCATTCATGGATTCCACAGCTCCTTGTGATTGGTGCTGCTTGGGCGGAGACTCCCGCACAGAGGCTCGGCTGGATCCAACATGTCTTTGGATTGACTCAGCCAGTGCTCTGATTGAGGGCTCGCCATCATGCTGCAGAATGACTTTGTTGTACCCAAGGTTCTTCAGGTAGAGGTCCACATTTTGCAGACAATACCTGGACTGGGCTACCTCGGTTGACTTGTTGGGAAGTTGAAGTGCCAGCGGCCAACCTGTCACCGTGTCAGTCAGACACAGGATTGTGACCAGTCTTGACTCATCTTCAACCTCTTCCTCCTTCTCAGGAGAGAGAAAGAAATAATCCATCTGGATCAACCCTGTTCCCTCACGCGTTGAGGATTGATCCCTCCTATGCCAATCTTGTTTGGCCTTACCCGACACGCACTCTTCACACCATGGTTGAAACGGTAGGTGTGTAAGGCGATGGGATTCCACCTGCGCCTCAGTGGGGCTTATAGGTTGTGACAACCCCTCTGGCTCCACAGGTGGCGGGGCTTCTGCTTCCTCCTCCAGGTCTGCCAAGAGACCGGGGTCCTGTTCCAGAAGCTCCTTGGCCTTTCTCACTTCTTCTTCACGCCTGGCATATTCTTGCACTGCCTCGGCTTCTTCATCCTCTTGCATGGCATAGGCTTCAACTGCCATTGCATCTTCATCGATGGCTGCCACCTTGCCATATCTGGTGGTAGGTTGCTCCAACTCTTCAAACGGAAGGAGAAACTGTTTGCCCTGCCTGGCAAACGTGGCTTTCCTGCCATCTGCCCATTGGATGTAGCAGTTGTCACTTTCAAAGTGGACACTGGCTCCAATGTCCAATGCCCTGTTGACTGACAGGATGTTTTCGTTCACACCTTCAACCACCTGAAAGGTGACTTGAGCTTCTTCTTTGAGCTTGTCTCCAAGCCTGAGCTGAGGGCGGACTTCCCCGCACGCCTTCAGTGGAGTGTCATCCACCGTGTATAGTTCCTCAACGGCGTTGGGGTCCAAGAGAGCACTTGGAAAAGCCTCAGGTCTACAGACTGAAGAGCAGGCTCCTGTGTCCACCAGCAGTGTGCCTCTGCTGGCAACCTTGGCCACTCGTGCAGTGTCACTTCTTTGGAAGACTTGAAGTGCCCATACCCTGGTGCCTTGAAACGTCTCGTGTGGCTCATGCAGGAGCTTCCATTTCTTTCTGAACTCCTTGCAATCCCAGGCGTTGGACTCTTCATTCCACTGCCACGTTGACCTAAACGTGTAGCCAGGATACTGTGACCCTGGTGTAGCATACTTTCGTGTGGCACCATTCTTGCCTTTCACCACAAACACCTTGGTGTTGGGATCAGGGTCGTGCCATCCAGGTTGGTCTCGATAGGCAAAAATTGCTTCCAACTTGGATACAAGAGATTCCTTTGCCAAAATGGCATTGCCAGTACAGATTTCTCCACCTTCTGGTATGGCCAAAATGGCCTTTTGTGAAACATGGCGGTGTTGCCCGCTGCTGGTGGCCTTGACCATGAGAAGTCGGTGCCCGATCATTCCAACGTTCTTCCCTTTGTTGGATGTGGTCGTGGATGGAAGGGTGATTACACTTTGACCACCAACTTGAGATGCAGATGGCCCTGCAGAGATCACTGACGCATTGTCTTCAGTGATACCTGCAACTCCTTTCTTGCCCTTCCCCTTTGGTTGGCCTTTTGAGTTGAACCAACACTTCTCAATGGTATGGCCGGTTTTCCAGCATATGGCGCAACGATCCTTCTCCTGTTGACCTTTGCCACCTTTGTTGTTGTGGCTGTCTTTCCCTTTTCCTTTGGCCTCTTTTCCTTTGCCCTTCTTATTATCCTTTCCCTTGCCATCTTTTCCTTTCCCTTTTCCTTTGCCATCACCGACAAGGCTGATGTCCATGGCATCTGGATCTCTTGTGCGTGCGGCGGCTCCCGCATACGCGGCTGATGGCCTCCAAACCTGCTTTGCTTGCAGATAGGACACCACCACCTCACGCACAGACTGATACGTGGAAAGGGTTCCAATGTGCATGGAAAGGTGTTGCTTCAGGGCGGTCGGCGCCTCAGTAAGGACTACAGCTCTTTTGTCTTCGTCACTGATGGCCTTACTGGGACCATATTCGGCCTCATATTTGTCAAGGTCAGCTTCCCACTCTTGGAGTGCCGCTGAAAACTCTGCTTCCTTTGCAGGAAACTTGGGACTGAGCAACGAGCGCCGCCAGATCAAACTCTTGGAGTGATTGTCTGGGGCCATTTCACGCCACAACAGTCTCCAAAACTCAAAACCATTTTGGTCTCGAATGCCACGGGCAATCTTACTTGCCACTGCCAATTCTTGAGTCCACGAGTTCAGCATTGCAAACAATTGCCTCCCTCGGGATTTGGCTTCATCAGTCATATCGACTGGATCCACAAAACTGGTGAGCTTGCGTGCATTGTCCAAGTCTGCTGGAAAGTTTTCGTCCAGCAAAGCCAAGTATGTTTCTACTTGGAAACTGAACCGTTCCCATTGGTCTCGATCCTTTAAGGATTGAGGCTGTTTCACAGACTTGAGCACGTCAATATGATTGACCGGCTTACTGCTTCCGGCGGGTGTTCCCGCGCTCTGGAGCGGGGGAACTTGCCCTTGGGCGACGCCTACGTTCGCGGTCTGCTGCAAGGATTGCTGCAATAGTGCCATGACGCCTGTCAGGCGCTGGTCCAGATCTTGCTTTTCCTGCTGCAGCTGGGCGTTCTGTTGCACCTGGCTCTGATGGGCGATATTCAGCGCTTGCATCTGACTCGCTAGAGCATCCATCCGCAGCTGCATTTCGCCGATGACCTGTTGTGGGTCTGTCATCGCGTTCTTCTTCGGGCCTTTCGTCCACGACCTCAGTGGTCAATGGAGGCTTCGGTTGTTGGCTTGATTGGCTCAAAGCCCCTTGGATTTGGTCACACAAGTCCAATGCCTTACTCAGCTCGGCCTCAACTGCTGGGCCTTTGCTGTCGGCGGAGGACCGTGCGGTGCTCCCCGCAACTCCCGCTGCGTACAGTGGGGGCGCTTGGAGACGACGCTGCTCCAGCCACTTGGTTTGGGCTGCTACAGCTTCTGCTTCTCGCCTGGCGGTTTCCAGGTCAGGGATCTCGCACACCTCGTAGCTGCTGTAGCTCGAGAGCGAATCTCCCCACTCAACTTCCGTCTCGTTGCCAGATTCTTCTGCTGGCGCGTCAGCTGCCGCGGCTGCGATCTCTTCTGGAACCTCTGGCTGAGGCTGGTCCAGAATGCGCCGGGCTTCACTGATGTAGTGCTCGTCCGGTACCCTTGGAGGAGTGGGCACACGAACGGAGGAAGAAGCTGGTAGCTCCTCCTCTAGAACCTCTTCCAGTTCTTCTTCTGGAATGGGCTCTTGTGACTTGGCCTTCGCCTCGGCCCTGTCTCTTCGCCTGCGATCCTTCCGAGGGACCAGGCTTGCTTCAGCCTCTTCGTTCGCCTCTAAGGCTGCTTGGCCTGGGGGCGGGGCAGACCGCGCTCTCCTCTCGCTAGTGGACACCCGTGGGGGTCTACTTGGCTCGGGAGGAGCGGTGTCTCCTTGTTGCGGCTCTGTCTGAGTCGCTGCTTGCGCCTGTTGGGCTGCTAGCTCTGCCTGTCTTCAGCGCTCTTGTCCTCGATCGATCCGGCGCTGGGTCGCTGCAACGGATCGATGTCCACGACGATTCCTGTCTTGAGTGAATCGGCTATCTCTCCTTGGAGTTCGATTTGACCGGGCTGCCTCTTCCTGCCAGGTGGCGGCAGAGGACGCTCGGGAACGACGGTTCCAGCCTCTCGTCTCCGTAGAGGACGTTGGCTGAGTAGATCGGGCTCGGCTGTCCCAATCCCCGTTGTCTTGCCAAGAGCGGTCGTGCCACTGGTCTTGGCTTTGCCAGCTTCGATCCCACCAACTGGAGGATCTATTCCACGGATCTACGTGATCCTGTCCTGAGGACGTCGTGTTGTTGGGGTTTACCACGTGCCTTGGCACGCGGGGCTACCCGCTGGGATTGGCGATGTCGATCTCGGCCTTAGCCGGCGGATCGACCCGCACTGAACCTTGGAGCGGAGGGTCTACCCTCGCAGCTCCGCTACCATGCAAACAGCGAAGTTACACGGTGGGTGCGTATTGGGCTCAAAAACACAGGTGGTGACAACACAGTACTGTTGACTCGGTCACCTCACTTTTTCCCCGAGTAGCACGGATGTGCTAAAAGGGGCTGCGGTCACGTCAAGTGTCTTACATGACATGCCATCTCTACTCCTAGCTAGCTACTTAGTTCTGAACTAGGTGTTTTACCCCTAGCAAGTTGCCATAGTTTCTAGGCAGTTCAGAAAGCAACGTTTGGCAGTATGGGCTGCCGGCCGCGGGCCCGATCCGTCCTTCACTGCCATGGTGTTTGAGGCCTGCGACAGGGTCCTTGGACCCGAGCTGACGCCAGGAAACAACAAGGTTTGAAGCTAGTTTCTAGGCAGTTCAGAAAGCAACGTTTGGCAGTATGGGCTGCCGGCCGCGGGCCCGATCCGTCCTTCACTGCCATGGTGTTTGAGGCCTGCGACAGGGTCCTTGGACTCGAGCTGACGGCAGGAAAAAGCAAGGTTTGAAGCTAGTTTCTAGGCAGTTCAGAAAGCAACGTTTGGCAGTATGGGGTTTCCGTGTCTGTTTATTGAATGTTGTTTTCATGCATACTTTTGGTGCGCCTTTTCCTTGCGAAGACTACGTCTTACGCAAGGGAGGCAAGACACACCATCCCAAAATATGAAAACAACATTCCATGAACAGCCGCGGAAATCCCTGATATCAATTATTTATTTATTTATTTATTTATTTACTTATTTATTTATTTATTTATTTATTTATATATATTATGTCCTCGCATGTCTACCACAGCACATCTGTCCTGGGAGCTCCCGGTTGAACGTCCAAAGAAGCGCATCATTGAGACAAAATGGTAGTTGGCCCGTTGGCCCCCAACCAGGGCGAGGAGTGAGCCAGAGGAAGACATCAAGCTCCACTACTGGAGTGAATCTGGGGTCGGCGGCAGGGGGCGTAAGCCCTTTAATTTCCCATAGATGGCAAAAATTCCCCATTTTTGTTTGGATCTGTTCAACAATAGATTGACTATTGCCCATAATCATCGAGCAATCACCATACGGTTTTTTCAGTTCCGGTCATTGTTTGACCTCAGCACCTCCGTGGTGAAGGTGGAGGGGTGGAGGACAAGATTTGGCAACACAGAGATCTGTGAAAAACCGGGATTTTTAACTGGTCAAACCGCTATTTCTGAGGGTAATTTAACATAGCTATGGAAAGATCCACCATTTTATATGGGAAAATCCACTATTTCTATGGCCATTTTCAATAGCTATGTTAGTCATTACCAGAGGGTATTTCTGATGGTTCAATGATCATTTTTGCTTGGCGAAGTTCGCCCCATCCCAGTTCCTCACAGTTGAACTCACAACTGGCCTGCAGACTTCACCCAGAGGGGCGCGGGGCTCCAACAATGGAAATCCCTGGGCCATCCTGGCTGGCCCCAGATACGTCGCAAGGGGGGGTCAATGGTGTAAATAAAGATGTAAACTCGCCAAGATCCCCCTGACAATGGCTATCATTTATCAAAATACAAAAAAAAACAGTTGTAGCACCCCTGTTTCTTGTGACTTATGAAAAACCCAATGCATTTATTTATGGTCTATTGTGGTCGGTCCAACGGGCGTACCCTGCAGGACTCCACCTAAATCACCAGCAGGTTTCTACCATGGGCAGGGTACCCTGTTCCCAATAACTGGTTTTTTTCAGCTGTGCATTCAACTATAACTATAGACTATAATAATTAAATGATTAAAAATATAATCCCATTTAGTTGCCACGAACCGATACAACCCCATTTAATGTCTAAATATAATTTCAAAGAAATGCTGGATATCTAGATTTAATATGGTTTAACTCCAATGAAAGGGTAGATGTCCCATGACTATGGATATGGGTCAAACAATAAGACCTAGGCGACCAGACATGACCTGATCGTGTGTGGCATTAACCATCCGATTTCAAGGGCCCATGTTACACCACCCATTTTGGATGGCAATGTGATTTTTTTGAAACAATGACGACCGTACAGTGGATTTGTATGAAATACTGTACCTAATGTTTGATAATTTCCTTGCGGTTTTCACAGTTGTCAACCGTTCACCAAAGAAACTGCATGTTCGTGCAATAAAAATGAAAAAACACCAAGTTTTGACTTGCATGTGTTCAAACTAAATTGTTTTTTGGATCTTCAGTTTTAACACGGGGGAATTCATGTGAATTTTGTTTCAACGTTCATGAAACAATTGCTGAATACTTTGGTATGCTCTGAGCAAATATGCCACCTTTGATACAATGTGAACTAATTATCACCTAGTAATCCAATCCCATGATGATAAACACCCATGCCAAAACGAACAAATGACATTCCGCCAGAGTTTGGGAGGTGCCTGCCAGGAAAACGTATTTTTTCCATTTTCAACGGAGGTACCAAGATGGAAATTGACCACGAAACGCGCACTTGGCGATGAGTTTGACCATCAATTTGGAGCGTGCTACGAGCGAGACCCAAATGTCGCTGAAAAATGGTAACATTCTGGTTATCAGGCTGTTGGAGCCACCGCGGTCAACTCCGCCTGTATCCAACAGACCCAAATGAAATTGAAACATGATATATAATTCAACACAATTCACCGACCTGATCATTCTAGGAATGCCTCCGCCAAAAGTATCCATTCAGACACCGTTGTGAAATGACTCCAACTGAATCAAAATCCTTCCAAAAAAAAACGGGGTCCGCCCATGCTGAAACCATGCCTGGGCCGTTTGCCGTGCCCCCGGGGGCACTTTTAACAGCTTGAACCGTGAAGAAAACGCAATGGAAAACATTGGCACCAAGGGTCCAAGCATGCAACACCGATAGAACAAAAAGGTTGCTTAGACATCCAAAATCTGGGTATGGACACTGGAAAATGATGTTTGGTCAAATTTCAAAAAAATGTGGGCCTCACGGCTTCCTTGTGAAATCCCGGGTCAATTTCCTCAAACGCTGTGTTGTTCTCGGGCGCAATCTGAATGAGTCTGTAGGTTAATATATGATGGGTTTCGAGGGGTCGACTTAAAGGTAAACCAAAGTACCCCAAGGTTGGCCGAAAGTCGGACCAAAGTTGACCCACTTTAAATAGATTGATGCAACTCGTTCGGGCCCACATCAGTTGCCAAATACATTGCGGAGATATTCATGATACCTGCTGCAGAACAATGTTGCTATGTCTGTGAGTTTCAATTCATTAGCTGTGCTACCACCAGCGTAGATGATGTTCAGTTCATGCATGACAAAAAGTTGTCCAGATGAGTGCCCAAGCAAGAGTTAAAGGACCGGATAACCCCACAAGTCAGTTTCTTCCAAAAATTGCAAGAACAGGAGTTGAAGCGGTATAGAGAAGGCAGGAAACACAACGCAAAGTTGTGTGCAAGAACTGTGCGTCAAAGAGTTGTTGCTGAAAGAATTTTGTGTGAAGGGGGTGTATCTGGAAGAGTTGTTTGGGGAAGACGTGCATGCGCAAGAGTTGTGAGTTGTCTGTGAAAGAATTTTTTTTTGTCAAGCGAAATGCAATCCAAGCAGCCTATACGTCAGCAGTGCTGGAGTGAACTATCAAATTCCCCGGAAAAACGATTTGATCCCATTCGTCGCGGTCCATTGCTATTCGGGAAAGCGCGTTGCAGATCGCAGTGGTATCATACCAGTCTGCAAGGGAAGGTCCAAAATATATGTGAACCATGGACTGAGTGCCTGTGGCGTACATTGGATGGGAAGTTTCTTCGGTGGTGGGATGCTGATTTCTTCTAAATTGTTCAGAACGGCGAAAAGCTTCTGAGAGAGCAATTTCAGGCCAATATGGGAGGTATGGAAGATTATCCAGTGCTCTAAGGCTTCAAAATGCCGAAGAATATGACCGAGGAAACGCAATCGCTGGACAGAAATAGGCTGACTGGGTATCAGGAGACGGGGGGCATGACGGTAGGTAAGGGAGAGCAAGTATTCATTGGAACAGTCCTCCTGAGAAGGGTGAAGGACTCGATGGTAATGAGAGTTTTTAACTTGAAAGATTTGTCGCAGAACCATATAGTGAAGAGAATTGAACCCTGTGATCTGCGCAGAGGTAAAAACTTGAGATTCACTCCCATACAGTAAAATGGCAAGCACAATTTGCGCATACACCTGCAATTTACGCCGCGAAGGGAGGGACGGATTTGTGAAGACGGGAAAAAGGGAGCGAAACGCGCCCATCGCTTGCAAGTAGCGATAATTGCAGTCCGGTGCAGAAGATATTTGGCTGACTGCAGGGATGGGATTTGAACACCGAAATCATCTGTTCCCATGCAATGCAGGCAGGAGCAAGGGGAAAGTGGGGTGACATGAGGTGAGAGATGATGGAGAGATTGGAATGGAGGCGCAGAAGTTGGCATGTACCAGGGTTGAGAAGCAAGCCGCGCTTGCTAGCTTCATGCTGGAGACTGTGAAGGAAGCAGTGTAATGTAAGTTGGGTGCGGGAAACTAGAACTGTGTCGTCAGCATGCTCAACATCAGTCATGGGAGAACGAGAAGAGAATGTCCACGGGGTAAAGTGGAGCCGGGTCTCGAAGGAGAATTGGACATCATGCACTAAAACCGTCAGAACTATATGACAAACAGATATGGGCTGAGAGGGTATCCGCGGCGGATCCCACGTGAAACGGAATACGTGGCGGAGACATAAGAAGAGGAGGAAACAAAAAATGGTTGCCTAAATAGAGTGCTGCTATAGCATGCACAAAAGGGGGAAGCACGCCAATACGGACAAGGGAAGCAGCCAAGTGCTCGTGGCTAACACTGTCAAAAGCCTGAGACCAGTCCAGGAATAGAATATACAAGGATCTGGTATGACGCTCAAACAGTTCTACCATTCGACAGATGATGAAGAGAGGTGCGCTTGTGGATCGGCGAGCTCGAAAGCCGTATTGAAAGTCGCTGATGCGATGATCGAAGTGGAGAGCCAGCCGGCTTTGGAGCAAAGCAGCATAAACTTTGTAAATAGAGTTCGCCAAGCTTATTGGCCGATGTGAAAAAGGCAAACGGCTGTTCTTTGACCCGCCTTTGAAGATCATAACCACTCTTGCTATTTTCCAACGGTCTGGGGCTGAAGCAGACAGGAAGCAGGCATTGAAATACTGGAGCAGAAGGCGGCGCATTGCAAACGGGCGAAGCTTGTACAAGTCAGCACCAACGCGGTCAGGGCCAGGCGCCTTGCGCGACTTTAATCGTCGGAGTGCTAGGTGTAAGTCGGCAGCACAGGCACCAACTACTTCAACTTCAGCCTTGCTGGGACTTCAACAATAGTATTCTAAAGTTTCGAGTCCCCATGAGCCTCGCTTTGTCCTTGTGCCAATACGTTTTGCGTCCGAGGCCACGGCCTCGCCGAGCCTCGAAGCGCCTCGATTGCATGCTTTGGAAATGCAACCTCTTGCATCAACACAATAGAAAGGGAAAGCTTGTCATAATTTAGGCAAGGATGTACAAGAGGCTAGTTTTGGGGTTTATTTTCTGCACCTAAAACTAATATTATTTCTGGAGACGGATCCTTGTTCAAGGCTTTTATTGCCAACTCGATGTTGGTTTGTGTGAGGTTAATGTGTTTCTACATTGAAAAAGCGCAGCTGAAGAAGGTGCATAGGTGGGCTCAAAACCGGAACTTCAAGGAGGCACCGGATTCAACCTGCTGAGGGTCCACTTTTGGACCCCCGTGCAAAGAAATGTGTTTCAAAAAGGTCAGAAAATGGACCCGCTTGAAATCAAAGTGGTTCCCCCTGGAGGGTGCAGTTTTGGTCCCTTTTTGACCCCTTCATTGTGGCAAATTTGTAGAGGCGTTTATTTCTAGTGAAGCTGATTTGACCAGCAACAGCTACGGCTGGAATCTTGAACTGGGGAGGCCTATTTTTTGCGCGCCTGCTTTTTCTTCGTTTTGAGGTCCAAAAAAGGGCCCCTTCTTTGTCGTATTGTTTTGCTCCAATTTCCATAGCCTTGAGGTCCTCGAGGCCTGCCTCGAAGCCTGGCCTGCCGTGTTTTGTTCCACTTCCCATGGTCTCGCACTGGAGTTCAAGACTTGCATTAAGGCCTGCCTCCAACTTTGTTTCATCTTATAATTTTTTGGTTTGCTGCAATTTCCATAACCTTGAAGCCTCGAGGCTTGCCTTGAGGCCGTACCTTTGCGCCAGCTGCGGCTTAAAATTCTAGGGAGGCAGCAAAGGCACCAACTACTTCAAATTCAGCCTTGCTGGGACTACAACAATAGTATTATAAAGTTTCGTGTTCTACGGCTCGCAAGCTTCCACACTGCCAAACTTAGACACCGCCACGAGATATTAAGACTGGCAGAAAACTGTGTAAAACCGAAATTTGATATCTCCCGCCTTGCTTCAGCTGAAGCAATGATGTCGAAACTCTTAACAAAGGATTCATGTGGTTTATGAAGCATGAACTCCATTGCCCTTCATTGACTCATGACTGCACGGGACAATGGCTTTGTGGCTCTCTTGTCTTTTTTAGTCAGCAGTGTCATAATGTCTTGCAGAAGGTGTTCTGAGAGGACTCTGAGGTTTACCGAGGCGAGTTAGGCAGACAATTGAGTTGCATTTGCAGTTGCATTTGCATAACTTCAGGGCACATGAATTCGTTTGTTCCTTGAAAGAGGCATCGGAAGGTTTTCTTCTCGGTGCCCTCGTGGCTGTGGTGATGGTTGTTTTTGTTTCGGCTCGGGCCCCGGTCGGTTTTTTGCTGTTTTTAGTTTTCTTGTGTTGTTTAGTCGTCCTCGTGGTGCAGTTGGTATCGCGGCACTCTTGTCGCTGACAGACTGCCGGTGGTGGTTCGATTCCCCGCTGGTCCGCGAGTAAGACTCAAGACCGTAGACCCGCCGAAAGGCAACGGGCTCGGAAAAAAAATAGTTTTCTTGTGTTGCTTTTTGTTTGTTTTGTTTCACATGGGAAGATACGCATATCTGACCGGGGGATGTGCATTTCGTCCCAACGCCTGTGTTTGGTTTGGGTTGCCACCAGTTGCCGATTGTACAGCCATCAGGAGATGATTCTGTGTTTACGGATTTGTTTAAGTTTCTTTGCAAGGACCGAGCCTGTGAGCGTAATCGGCCAAACTCCGAGGAAAAAAAGAAAGCAAGATTTCTGGTCGACTGAAAAGAGTCATTTCCGAAGCATTAAAAGCTTAATTTCTTCAATGTCACAAAAGCAATCGAAATTACTACATTGCGCGTCAGACTTAAAAACTAAGACCACACACGGGAATTCTTCAGGAAATGTGCGATCATCAGAGTACTGCAGCTATTGCTAGTACGCACCGTCAGATTCAGCTTTTGCAGGTTTAGAGATCGAGACTTACGAAGTATCTTCGAGAACTAGGGAATGTGATTCTTGTCGTTCATGTGGGTTGTTGTGGTTGTTGTGGCTGTTATTACGGTGGTGTGTTGGTGTTGTTGTTGTTGTTGTTGTCGTTGTTGTCGTTGTTGTCGTTGTTGGTCGTTGTTGGTTGTTGTTGGTTGTTGTTGGTTGTTGTTGGTTGTTGTTGGTTGTTGTTGGTTGTTGTTGGTTATTGTTGGTTATTGTTGGTTGTTGTTGGTTGTTGTTGGTTGTTGTTGGTTGTTGTTGGTTGTTGTTGGTTGTTGTTGGTTGTTGTTGGTTGTTGTTGGTTGTTGTATGTTGTTGTTGGTTGTTGTTGGTTGTTGTTGTTGTTGTTGTTGTTGTTGTTGTTGGTTGTTGTTGGTTGTTGTTGGTTGTTGTTGGTTGTTGTTGGTTGTTGTTGGTTGTTGTTGGTTGTTGTTGGTTGTTGTTGGGTGTTGTTGGTTGTTGTTGGTTGTT